>LR778278.1:16758930-16868208 GCA_902810595.1 Coregonus sp. 'balchen' | reverse complement strand
TCTTTGGTGTAATCTATTTCTGATTGTACAGACCGAGAAGATGATCTTACAGGCTCTGGATTTACAGAAACCATTTTTTTTTCATCCTCCAGAAAGGTCATCAGCCTGGTTTTGAGGATGGATGAATATCATCGTATGAACCGTACTTAATAAACTAATCCCTCTAATAGTTCAAGTGGCAATGTTTTTGAAGATTTGGGAATGTGATTCCACAATAGACTTATACCAAGTGGATGGCAGTACCACTGTACTCAAACACATTTGGAGCAAATCATATAGAACGTCCATTCATTTAGGGGATTTTAAAACTTAATTAGGCAGTTCATCAATGCCAAACGCGTTCCCATTTTTTGCAGCGTCAATCACCCTTCTTAACTTCTGCCACAGACAGCTCCTCATTTAAGTACGGGTGACACATATATAAGAGGGTTCTAACAGTGTATTTTTCCAGTTTAATTCTGAGGGAACATCTGTCTTCATAAAATTCATCCTCAAAATATGCCACATTTTCGTTACCTGAGAACAAACTAGCAAACCCCTTCTGCCACTCCTTAAGTACCTGTGTAATGTCAGAGTTCAGCCCCCCCTGCTCGTCCTTCTCCAACTCCTTGAGTACCTGTGTAATGTCAGAGATCAGCCCCCCCCCCCCTGCTCTTCCTTCTCCCACTCCTTGAGTACCTGTGTAATATCAGAGATCAGCCCCCCCCCTGCTCTTCCTTCTCCCACTCCTTGAGTACCTGTGTAATATCAGAGATCAGCCCCCCCCCCCTGCTCTTCCTTCTCCCACTCCTTGAGTACCTGTGTAATATCAGAGATCAGCCCCCCCCGCTCTTCTTCTCCCACTCCTTGAGTACCTGTGTAATGTCAGAGATCAGCCCCCCCTGCTCTTCCTTCTCCCACCTCCTTGAGTACCTGTGTAATGTCAGAGATCAGCCCCCCCTGCTCTTCCTTCTCCCACTCCTTGAGTACCTGTGTAATATCAGAGATCAGCCCCCCCTGCTCTTCCCTGACTTCCATTGAAATGTTCTTATGTCGTTTTTGGTCCTAACTTGTTAATTTGGCTTCAAAACTTTTGAGGATTTCTTGTCTGTATCTCATCAAGGTGTAATAACTGCCCTCTCTGATATCTCCGTTTTGAAGAGGTGCAGTCTTTTATCAAACACGTGCTGTTTCTTCTTAAATTCCTTCCTAAAATGTTCTCCTGTATTCCCATCTTTACACTGTATAAATAAGTACTCAGCCTTGTACATTACAGACCATAGATCCCGTAACTCATCATTCCAATAAGGCTTGTTGTTCGGCTTGTAAACGTTCCTGGACTTGGGGGTGTATTCTTTATTAGCATAATTTCTTCTCATTTCAGAACATATGATACCACAACATCTAAATCAAATGTTGTTTCTTGGCATCTTTGCAGAGTTTCGATGAGTTCCACCAGAGCTCTACATGCCATTTCAGAACATAGAAAGTAATTTGGCACATTTCATTTTCTTACATGTAGGCCTATGCAGGGTATGTATGTTTTGCCCTGAGTGATGCACAGTGAAACCTGGTTGAGAAAGTTTGTGGCCAACAGAAAATATCATGAACAAAAGAGAATGATCTAGAACTTTCTTCTCCAATTAAGTCAAAACATCCACATTCTTCAACCGTCTGTGTAACACCGTGGAGGGTAACTACACAGTCCACCACAGCTTTTCCTTTGCCAGATATCTGTTGTTCCATGTAGTGAATCTGTTATTCAATGTGTTTGTATGGGCTAATAGCAGTAAGGACTATCTGTTGTTCCATGTAGTGAATCTGTTTATTCAATGTGTTTTGTATGGGCTAATAGCAGTAAGGACTATCTGTTGTTCCATGTAGTGAATCTGTTATTCAATGTGTTTGTATGGGCTAATAGCAGTAAGGACTATCTGTTGTTCCATGTAGTGAATCTGTTTTTTCAATGTGTTTGTATGGGCTAATAGCAGTAAGGACTATCTGTTGTTCCATGTAGTGAATCTGTTATTCAATGTGTTTGTATGGGCTAATAGCAGTAAGGCCAAAAATAATTTATCACCAAATCATTGTTTTGTATATTATTTGGGATACTTCAAGGCGTCTTCAAATTCAAATAGCTAAATGATACTTGGTATGACCTTCTTAAAACTATTCCATATAGCTTAGTGTAACCCCCACTCCCCTGGTTTAGACAGACTCTTATTGGTTCAATAGATTTTTTTTACCACATAACGACAAAATGAAAACATGTATTTTTTAAAAAACATTTTTGCAAATGTATTGCAAATGAAATACAGGAATACATTAAGGGCCTGGTGATTAGTTGACAAGTTGAATCAGGTGTAGGGCTGTTAAGGTTACTGCCACACGGGGGGTCACAGGTCACGACGGCAGTCAAATTCCACATGACCATTTAGTCATGGTAATTAGGCTTCTCCAAGTTCTGATGCTGCTGATGGTAATTAGTAGAACTTGCTAACTGCCTGGTACTCAGCGATCTATTGTCCCTCTAATCACTCTGATATCAAATGTAATACAAAATCTAATCAAACACTTCATGAGAGCCCATGAGTTCATGTTTTCCTGCTAATGGAACATTCACGCTTATAACTGCCGTGTGCGCATTGCTGCACTTATAATGTGAAGAAATAGCCGACAGACGTTTGGTGTGCCGAGTGGCGCAGCGGTCTAAGGCACTGCATCTCAGTGCTTGAGGCGTCACTACAGACCACCTGGTTCGATTCCAGGCTGTATCACAACCGGCCGTGATTGGGAGTCCCATAGGGCGGCGCACAATTGGCCCGGGTTTGGCCGGTGTAGGCCGTCATTGGAAATAAGAATTTGTTCTTAACTGACTTGCCTAGTTAAATAAAGGTACAAATAATCGTTATAATTGATCAACATTTTAAGATAAACGTTCTGATCTGTTGCGTCAGCCACATTGCTTAAAGCAGGTTTTTTGATGCTAGTGGTTGTATTAATATGGGATCTATCGCATCCCACAACTGTCCCAGACTATGTTTGGAATATTTATTTATTGCACAGAATAGAATAGGTCGACGTTTGTACTATGGGGGGTAGATTGACATGGGCTAGTGCTTTTGCTGTTCGTTAGACCTACTCATCTTGTTGGCTGACGAAAAGTAAATGTGGACGGTTCTTCCAATATCTTCAATACGAGCCTCGGAATTGGATAAGGATGCGCGCAGTTGCGTCCCCGATGTGTCGGTCTTCACTTGTAGCCTGTGAGAAAGACCCGATCACATGACCGAGAGCCATGTGAGTTAGAGGTGCTTCGGGATGCAGCAGGGAGAAGGGAATTATAATGATTATACTCAGCCCAAGGGCACAACGGCCACTGGCCACAAAAGGCATGGATTTCTTTAGGGGGCATTACGGCCACACAAAGGGGATGCAGTCGGGAAATTTGAGGCATTATCAAGTGCTTGTCAAATTTTGAATGAGAGACTGATGAAGTGTGTACAGCCTGCGCAACAAAACAAAGCAGAGCTCATGCCTTTCATACGACTGTTTTCAAATCATCATTAGAGTCGCATCTTGCAGCCTTAGAATGTATTAAAAATCTAAACATATAGCCCAACGTTTGTAGCACAACTAAAGTTGCATAAACAACTCTAAATTAATCATATAGGAGGACCTGTTTCTTTGTTAACTGCTCAACACAGAATAGCCACATGTGTGCACACCCTCGAAATTGTTTGGAGAAAATATCCTTTCTATTTTATTCAGCTTTGTTAAATTGTATTCTTCATACTATAACTTGGCTCATCACGCTCTAGCAACTCCTTGTGGCGGGTGCCTGCAGCATGACCCCGGTCGCCAGTTGATGATTGGTGTTTCCTCTGACACATTGGTGCGGCTGGCTTCGTTGGGGAGTTGCAGCGATGAGACAAGATCGGAAAAAGGGGGTAAAAAGATATATAGAATTACATTCTTGTTCTTATCCATAATAATCTCATAATGTAGACTAGCTTACCCGGCCGCACAGTCTACCCGCACTGTATCGGTTGTAGCTGTTGGCGCAGGTGCCAAGACCAGAGCAGGTACATTTGCTATTTAACGCAACAGTTATTTTTTTGACAACACTATCAGTAGAGTTGAAAATGCGATGGAAACACGTTGAACTTTAGTTTTTTTATTCGGTACACGAAAACTTCAGTGAAAAAGTCAATGTTGTGTGCACTGTGTCATCACCCACTGATTTTTATCTGCAACAAGTCAGTTTGGTGGAAACACACCACTGGACATTTGCATATTTTCTTTATGCATATTTTGTAATATTCGCATAATCTTTCCCAAGTTATATGGAAACCATAGGTAGGTATAATAATATAATATAATATAATATAATATAATATATATATATATATATATTTAACCCTCCCGTTGTCCTAGGGTCAAAATGACCCGCCACTGTGTTGAACCAACTTTATTTAATTTTTATATTTTTGGGATCATTTGTGAGAAGGAGGCAGTGAGACTTTAAAGAAAGTATCACTGCCTCCTTCTCACAAATGATCCAAAAAATATAAAAATTTAATAAAGTTGGTTCAACACAGTGGCGGGTCATTTTGACCCTAGGACAACGGGAGGGATATATATATATAATCCATGGTATATGTCACGCCCTGGCTCTGGGGACTCTAATATGTTGAGCCAGGGTGTGTAAAGTCTATGTGTTTTGTTCTAGGTTTCACATTCTAGTATTGTTGTTCTATGTTGGCCGGTGTGGTTCTCAATCAGAGGCAACGTGATTCAGCTGTTGCTTGTTGTCTCTGATTGAGAACCATACTTTAGCAGCCTGTTTCCCCACAGAGTTTGTGGGATCTTGTTTCTAGTCTGTTCGTGTTAGACCGTGAACTGTCACGTTATCGTTTTTTGATCGTGTCTCTAATAAAGAGTATGTTTGCCTGCAACGCTGCGCCTTGGTCCTCACCTCTGTTAGACGATCGTGACAGTATACAAGGATGTACCCTGATTCTCCTCTTCTTCTACAGACAGGGTTTGACGGCTCTCTGTAGCTGAAGACAGAAAAGATCACGAAAAAACCTTCTTCATTATACTCAAATGAGACAGCACTGAATATTATGTTGCTATTATCTCTCTGTCCTCAATGTCTCACTAGGGACTGAAACTGGAGAATCTTTTCATAATATCCTCCCACAAAAAGGACCTGCCCCTATCCAGTATCCTACACTCTCCCTTTACTGACAGCTGGAGCTGCAATTTCGAGTTTGTGTTTATAATTTTCAATGATAAATAAATCAAGATACCTAACTAGCTAATATGATGTTAGCCAGCTGGTGATATTTAATTCACTTAGCTAGCTATACAGTATGTACATTACATTAGCAGCTAATTTCAGTTAGCATACACACTAAATTCCTGTAGCAAGTATGTAATAATACATTGTTTTTGTTTTTATTTTCTAAATATACAGTTGAAGTCAGAAGTTTACATACACCTTAGCCAAATACATTTAAACTCAGTTTTTCACAATTCCTGACATTTAATCCTAGTAAAAATTCCCTGTTTTAGGTCAGTTAGGATCACCACTTTATTTTAAGAATGTGAAATGTCAGAATAATAGTAGAGAGAATGATTTATTTGAGCTTTTATTTATTTCATCACATTCCCAGTGGGTCAGAAGTTTACATACACACAATTAGTATTTGGTAGCATTGCCTTTAAATTGTTTAACTTGGGTCAAACGTTTCGGGTAGCCTTCCACAAGCTTCCCACAATAAGTTGGGTGAATTTTGACCCATTCCTCCTGACAGAGCTGGTGTAACTGAGTCAGGTTTGTAGGCCTCCTTGCTCGCACACACTTTTTCAGTTCTGCCCACACATTTTCTATAGGCTTGAGGTCAGGGCTTTGTGATGGCCACTCCAATATATTGACTTTGTTGTCCTTAAGCCATTTTGGCACAACTTTGGAAGTATGCTTGGGGTCATTGTCCATTTGGAAGACCCATTTGCGACCAAGCTTTAACTTCCTGACTGATGTCTTGAGATGTTGCTTCAATATATCCACATAATTTTCCTTCCTCATGATGCCATCTATTTTGTGAAGTGCACCAGTCCCTCCTGCATCAAAGCACCCCCACAGCATGATGCTGCCACACCCGTGCTTCACGGTTGGGATGGTGTTCTTCGGCTTGCAAGCAACCCCCTTTTTTCCTCCAAACATAACGATGGTCATTATGGGCAAACAGTTCTATTTTTGTTTCATCAGACCAGAGAACATTTCTCAAAGAAATACGATCTTTGTCCCCATGTGCAGTTGCAAACCGTAGTCTAGCTTTTTTAATGGCGGTTTTGGAGTAGTGGCTTCTTCCTTGCTGAGCGGCCTTTCAGGTTATGTCGATATAGGACTCGTTTTACTGTGGATATAGATACTTTTGTACCTGTTTCCTCCAGCATCTTCACAAGGTCCTTTGCTGTTGTTCTGGGATAGATTTGCACTTTTCGCACCAAAGTACGTTCATCTCTAGGAGACAGAACGCGTCTCCTTCCTGAGCGGTATGATGGCTGTGTGGTCCAATGGTGTTTATACTTGCGTATTATTGTTTGTACAGATGAACGTGGTACCTTCAGGCATTTGGAAATTGCTCCCAAGGATGAACCAGACTTGTGGAGGTCTACAATATTTTTCGGAGGTCTTGACTGATTTCTTTTGATTTTCCCATGATGTCAAGCAAAGAGGCACTGAGTTTGAAGGTAGGCCTTGAAATACATCCACATGTACACCTCCAATTGTCTCAAATTATGTCAATTAGCCTATCAAAAGCTTCTAAAGCCATGACATCATTTTCTGGAATTTTCCAAACTGTTTAAAGGCACAGTCAACTTAGTGTATGTAAACTTCTGACCCACTGGAATAGTGATACAGTGAATTATACGTGAAATAATCTGTCTGTAAACAATTGTTGGAAAAATTACTTGTGTCATGCACAAAGTAGATATCCTAACCTACTTGCCAAAACTATAGTTTGTTAACAAGAAATGTGTGGAGTGGTTGAAAAATGAGTTTTAATGACTCCAACCTAAGTGTATGTAAACTTCTGACTTCAACTGTATATACTTACTGCCTCCATTTTCTGGGTCCTTAGAAAAACAAAATAATGGGCAATCTTCCCGATGTTTCCAGTGGTATCAAAACGCAGCCAACCATGTGGACGATTGGAGGACTTCCACCCGACTGACTCTGGTCTTCCAACATGGCGCCTGGTGTGGTTGCTAGGTCATTTGTGACGCAACTGCAACCCCTCTGTGAAAGTGCACTACTTTTGACCAGAGTCATAGGGTGGAAGTCCTCCAATCGTCCACATGGTTGGCTGCGTTTATGGTTGGCTGCGTTTATGGTTGGCTGCGTTTATGGTTGGCTGCGTTGTGGTTGGCTGCGTTTATGGTTGGCTGCGTTGTGGTTGGCTGCGTTGGCTAGAAGCAGCATAACAATCCGCTGAACTCCTCTTCTCCTGCTGTTGATATGGCTGAAGTCTGATGCCTCTGTGGCAACTGGATTATATATTACATATTATATATTATATATATTATACTGAATTATACAGTAGTGAAGAGTTAAGGCCTCTGAGATAGAAGCACAAGCATTTCCCTACACCCGAAATAACATCTGCTAAACACGTGTATGTGACAAATAAAATGTGATTTGATTTGATTTGAATGGTTAAGAGCGCATGGATTATTCATGTCTTGTCCCACAGTGCAAACAGCTCTTCCTCTCTCTCTGGTTTGATGGATTGAGCCTGAGGTGGATCTCCATATTAACAATATAGATCTCCAGCTCAATATTAACACTAGTACCAGGTAGCCCAGCTCTCCCTCAGCCTCCTCCCAGAACCCCACCCACACCCCCCCTCCTCCCAGAACCCCACCCACTCCCCTACTTCCCATAACCCCACCCACCCCCCTCCTCCCTTTTCCCTCCCCTTCCCTCCCCTCCCCCCCCCTCCCCCCTCCTTCCCCCTCCCCCTCCCCTCCCATTCTCCTCCCGGGCCTCCCCACCTCCCCCCCAAACCTCTCACCCTTTTCCTTTTTTCTCCTCCTCCTCAGCCCCCCCCAGCCCCTCTCAGCCTCCCCCCACCCTCCTCTCACCTCCTCCCGCCCCCCCCAAAGAATCTCCCAGCATCCTCCCAGCCTCCTCTGGGCCCTCCCCCCCCAAATTTCTACCCCCTTTTCTACCCCTCCCCCTCCGCCCCCCCTCAGCCTCCCCCCCCACCTCCCCCCAGCCCTCACCCCACCCTCCCCCCAAGCTTCCTCCCCCATCCCCTCCCACCCTCCTCCCCAAGCCTCCTCCCATTCTCCCCCAAAATTTCCCCCTCACCCCTCCTCCAACCTCCTCTCAGCCCCCTCCCACCCCCCGAAAGCCCTCCTCCCCAGCCTCCTCAAAGCCTCCTTCCCATTCTCCCTCAGCTCCCCCATTCCCCCCCCCACCCCCTCTAAACCCCTCCGCCCCCTCCCCCCCGGGCCTCCTTTTCCGCCCCCCCCCAGCCCCTCCCAGCCTCCTCCCGCCTCCTCCCCGCCCCCTCCCATTCTCCTCCCCAAATTCTCCCCCTTTTAATCCCCCCCGGCCTCCTCTCCGCCTTCCACCCTTCTCCCCTCCTCCCAGCCTCCTCTCAGCCCCCTTTTTTTTTCCCAAGCCTCCCCCGCCTCCTCCCCACCCTTTAAGCCGCCCCCCAGCCTCCCTCTAAGCCCGGCCTCCCCCCCCTTTCCTCCCACCTTTCCCCTCCCCTCCCACCCCCCTCCCTCCCCCTTTTCCCCCCCCTCCCACCCCCCTCTAACCCCTCCTTTTTTAATTCCCCCCCCCAAAGCCCCCCCCTCCTCCCCGCCTCCTCTCGGGCCCCCCCCAATCCCCTTTCCCGCCTCCTCCCACCCCTCCTCCAGCCGCCTTCCCCTCCCCCAACCTCCCCCACCCCTCCCCCCTAAAGCCTTTCAGTTTTCCTTCAGCCCCCTCCCGCCCTCTCAAAAAACCTCTCACCCCTCCTCCCCCCCTTTCTCAAATTTCTCCCAGTTCCCTCACCCTCCTCCCGCCTCCCCCCCCCCACCTTTCCTCTCACCTTTCCCTCCCCAGCCACCCCTCTCAGCCCCCTCCCCCTTTTCTCCTCAAGCCCCCCCGCCCTCCCACCCTCCCCTTCCTCGAGCCCTCCTCCCCAAAACCCTTTCCTCCCAGAACCCCCTCTCGCCCCCTCCCGGCCCCCCTCCCCCCCTCCTCCCCTCATCCCCCCCCAAAAGTTCCTCCCCTCCCTCCCCCCTTCCCCCCTTTCCCCTCCCCCCCCCCCCCCCTCCCCTCCCTCCTCCCCTTCTCCCCCCCTTTTTCCCCCTCCCCCCTCCCCCTTTAAACCCCCTCCCCCCTCCCCCCTTTTGTCCTCTCCGCCCCCTCCCCTCCCCTCCCCCCCCCCCCTCCCTCTCCCTCTGGGCCTCCCCCCCCCCCTCCCCCCGCTTACCCCCCTAAACCCCAAAAAAAAAAAACCTCCCCAGCCCCCTCCCATTTTTCCCCCCCATTCTCCCCTCATTTTCCTCTCACCCTCCCCCAGCCCCCTCTAAACCTCCCCCCCCGGCCTCCCCCCCTTCCCCCCAAGCCCCCTCCAGCCTCCTCCCAGCCTTTTTCCCCTCCCCCTCCCCCCTAAGGGACTCCCACCCTCCTCCTACCCCCCCAGCCCTCCCCCCAGCCTCCCCCCAAGCCTCCCCAGCCTCCCCCCCCCCCCCTCCTCCCCTTTCCTCCCCCCTCCCCACCCCTCCCCCCAAACCCGCCCAGCCCCCTTTTTTCCCCTCCCCCCCCCGTCCCCTTCTCCCACCTTCCTCCCTATTTCCCTCCCCTCCTCCCACCCAGCCTCCCCTCCCTCCCTTTCCCCAGCCCCCCCTCCCTCCTCCTTTTCACCCTCCCCCCCGTCTCCCCCCCGCCCCCCCTCCCACCCTTTCCTCCCACCCCCTCCCCAGCCTCCTCTCAGCCTCCTCCCACCCTCCTTCCCCTCCCCCTCCACCCTCCCCCCCAAAACCTCCTAAAAATTTTTTTCCCTATTCCCCCTCCCCGGGCCCTCCCCCACCCCCTCCCCTGGGTCCCCCCCGCCTCCTCCCCGCCTCCCCCACCGTCCCCCTCCCCTTCCTCCCATTCTTCCCATTTTCCCCCTCCCCTTTCCCTCCCCCCCCTTTCTCCCCCACCCCTCCTCCCCTTTCCTTTCCCCCTCCCCCCCTAAGCCCTCCCCGAAAACCCTTTCCCCCCACCCTCCTCCCCCCCCCCCTCCCAGCCCCCCTTCCCCCCAAACCTGGCCTTTTTGCCCGGCCCCCCCTCCCCCTCGCCTCCTCCCCCTTTTTTCCTGCCTTCCCCTTTCCCCCCTCCCCCTTTCCCCCCGCCTCCTTCCCTCCCTCCCCCTCCTTCCCTGTTTTAACCTCCTAAAAGCCTCCCCCCCTCGCCCCCTTTGCCCCTTCGCCTCCCCCCTTGCCCCCTTTCCCTTCTCCCCCCCTCCTTCCCCTCCTCCCCTTCTCCCCCCGGTTCCCCCTTTCCCCCCCTCCTCCTCCCCCCGGGCTTCTCCCTTCCCCTCCCCCACCCCCTACACCCCCCAGCTTCTTTTCCCCCCTTTCCTTCCTCCGCCCCCCCTCCCCTTCCTCCTCCCTTTTTTCCACCCCCTTTCCCCCCATCCCCCCTCTCCCCTTCCCCTTTCCCGCTCCTCTCCCTCCTCCCCCCCGGGGCCTCCTTCCCCCCCCTCCTCCTCCCCCTCCTCCCCCTTTCCCCCCCTTTCCCCCCTTCCCCTCCCTCCACCCTCCCCCATTCCCCCCTCCCTTCTCCCCCCGGCCTCCTCCACCCCTCCCTCCCAGCCTCTTCCCAGCCTCCCCCCAAAGCCTCTCCCAGCCTTCCCCCTCCCGCCTTCCCCCCATTCCCTTTTCCCCCCCTCAGCCTCCCCCCCTCTCCTCTAAACCCCTCCTCCCTTTCCCCCTATAAAGCCCTCCCCCCAGCCTCCCCCCCCCAACCTCTCCCCCCTCCCAGCCTCCCCCCCGCCTCCCCCCAGCCTCCCCCAGCCCCCTTCACCCTTTCCCCCTCCCCCAATTCTCCCCTTTTCCCCCCTCCCCCTCCCCCCCACCTCCTCTAAACCTCCCTCCCTCCCCCTCCTTTCCCTCTCCGCCTCTCCCCCCCCTCTTCCCCTTCCCCGGCCCCCTCCCCCAAGTTCCCCCCCCCTTCCCAAACGTCCCTCCCCCTCCCCCCTTCCCCTCCCCCCCTTTCCCCTTTTCCCTTCCCCCTCCCCCCGCCCTCCTCCCCCTCCTCCCACCCCCTTTCCTCCTTCCTTCCCCCCTCCCCCCCCTCCGCTTGGGGGGCCCCGCCCCCCCCCCCCCGGCCCCTCCCCCCTTTCTCCTTCCCTCCTTTTCCCCTTCCCTCCAGGGCCTCCTCCCCCCCCCCCCTTCCTCATTCCTCCCCCCTTCCCCAGGCCTCCGCCCGCCCCCTTTCCCGGTTGGGGCCCTTTCCCCCTTTCCCTCCCCCTACCCCCTCCCCCCTTCCTCCCATTTTCCCCCTCCCCTTCCCCCCCCCCCCTCGGGCCCCTCCCCCCTTTTTTCCCCCCGGCCTCCCCCCCTATTTCCCCCCTCCTATTCCCCCCTTCCCTAGCCGGCCTCCTCCAGCCCTTCCTCCGCCCCCTTCCCGCCCCTCCGTCCTCCCCCTTCTCCCCCCTTTCCTCCCTTTTTCCTCCCCCCCCCCCCTTTCTCCTCCCCCCCCCTCCTAAACCTACCGGGGCCTCCTTCCCCTTCCTCCCAGCCCAACCCCGGGCCCCTCCTCCGGCTCCCCCCCCCCTTTTTTCCCCCCCTTTCCCCCTTCCGGCTCCTCCCCCCCAAAGGCCTCTCCCCCCTCCCCCCCTTCCCCTCCCCTCCCCCTCGCCCCTTCCCGGCCCCTTTTCCTCCCCCCCCCCTTCCTCCCCTTCCCCCTTCCCTTCCTCCCCCCTTCTCCTCCCATTCTCCCCCCCTTTTGCCTCCCCCCCTTTCCCCCCTTTTACCCCTCCCCCTCCCCCCCTCCTTCAGGCCTCCCCCTCCCCCTCCCCGGCCTCCCTCCCCCCCCCTCTGGCCCTCCTCCCCACTTTCTTCCCCCCTTTCTTCCCCCTTTCGGCCGCCCCCCTTCGTTTCCTACCCCCCCTCCGCCCCCCCTTTCCCCGCCTCCCCCCCCGGGCCCCTCCCCCCCTTCCCCCCCCCCTCCTCCGGCCCTTACCCCCTTTTCCCCCCTGCCTCCCCCCTCCTCCCCCCCCTTCTCCTCCCCCCTCCCCCCCCTTCAACCCCCCCCACCCCCGGGGTTATACCCCTCCTCCACCGGCCTGTTCCCCGCCTCCCCTCCCCCTCCTCCCCCCCCCCTCCTTTTCTCCCCTTAATCCCCCTTCCATCCCCCCCCCCCAGGGCCAAAAGGCCCCCGGGGCCCCCCCCCCTTTTCTTCCCTTCAAACCGGGCCCATCCCCCTTTCCCCCCAGATGCACCCCAAAGCACGGGGCACCCTCTGAAAATGCTTTCCCCTTTGTCTAGCCCCCCCCAACCCTATCCCAGTCTCCCTCATGCTTCTGCTGAGCCAAGGTAATGATGAGCTCTCTCTCTCTCTCTCTCTCCTTCCTTTCCTGTCTCCCTTTACCTCTCTCTTCCCCATCTCCCTTCCCTGGATCACACACACAAGGCCTGGTGCTCCATGCTTCTTCCTGTTTCTATAAAGAGACATAACAACTGTGTGTTGGTCTATCTGGGGTCATGCCTAAATAGGTGCCATCTAAAATCTAAAAAGGTTCTTCAGCTGTTTTCTACAGGAAAACCCTTGGAATAACTTGTTTTGGTTCCAGGTAGAACACTTTTGGTTCCAGGTAGAAACCATTTCGGTTCCATATAGAACCCTTTCCACAGAACCCTCTCCTTTCAGAACCTTTTTTTTTTTTGTAGCGCTAAATGAAGATAGTTTATTATGGGGGTGAAGTGCTGATAGCCATAAGGCAGAATATAGATTATAATGGGGGGTGAAGTGCTGTTAGCCAGAAGGCAGCAGTAGTCTGAGCTCATTCTAGCTAATCTGATCTACAGGGATACAGAGGAAGCAGGAAGGATGTTAATTGGGTTCAGTGATACACTTCAGAAGGAGCGACCGAACTAGGCCAATCAGGTGACTGCACAGATGGAGATAAGAAACGGTCAGCAGACAGAGGAACATCTTCATCAGGGACCTGTACGATCACATTCACCTGGAAGGGTTGGTATCCTACCAGCTATAGGTGATAGTGTTGGAAGGGTTGGTATCCTACCAGCTATAGGTGATAGTGTTGGAAGGGTTGGTATCCTACCAGCTATAGGTGATAGTGTTGGAAGGGTTGGTATCCTACCAGCTATAGGCGATAGTGTTGGAAGGGTTAGTATCCTACCAGCTATAGGTGATAGTGTTGGAAGGGTTGGTATCCTACCAGCTATAGGTGATAGTGTTGGAAGGATTAGTATCCTACCAGCTATAGGTGATAGTGTTGGAAGGGTTGGTATCCTACCAGCTATAGGTGATAGTGTTGGAATGGTTGGTATCCTACCAGCTATAGGTGATAGTGTTGGAAGGGTTGGTATCCTACCAGCTATAGGCGATAGTGTTGGAAGGGTTAGTATCCTACCAGCTATAGATGATAGTGTTGGAAGGGTTAGTATCCTACCAGCTATAGGTGATAGTGTTGGAAGGGTTAGTATCCTACCAGCTATAGGTGATAGTGTTGGAAGGGTTAGTATCCTACCAGCTATAGGTGATAGTGTTGGAAGGGTTAGTATCCTACCAGCTATAGGTGATAGTGTTGGAAGGGTTGTATCCTACCAGCTATAGGTGTAGTGTTGGAAGGGTTAGTATCCTACCAGCTATAGGTGATAGTGTTGGAAGGGTTGGTATCCTACCAGCTATAGGTGATAGTGTTGGAAGGGTTGGTATCCTACCAGCTATAGGTGATAGTGTTGGAAGGGTTGGTTATCCTACCAGCTATAGGTGATAGTGTTGGAAGGGTTGTATCCTACCAGCTATAGGTGATAGTGTTGGAAGGGTTGGTATCCTACCAGCTATAGGTGATAGTGTTGGAAGGGTTGGTACCCCTACCAGCTATAGGTGATAGTGTTGGAAGGGTTAGTATCCCTACCAGCTATAGGTGATAGTGTTGGAAGGGTTGGTATCCTACCAGCTATAGTGATAGTGTTGGAAGGGTTGGTATCCTACCAGCTATAGGCGATAGTGTTGGAAGGGTATGTATCCTACCAGCTATAGGTGATAGTGTTGGAAGGGTTGGTATCCTACCAGCTATAGGTGATAGTGTTGGTATCCTACCAGCTATAGGTGATAGTGTTGGTATCCTACCAGCTATAGGTGATAGTGTTGGAAGGGTTAGTATCCTACCAGCTATAGGTGATAGGGTTGGAAGGGTTGGTATCCTACCAGCTATAGGTGATAGTGTTGGAAGGGTTTGGTATCCTACCAGCTATAGGTGATGGTGTTGGTATCCTACCTGCTATAGGTGATAGTGTTGGAAGGGTTAGTATCCTACCAGCTATAGGTGATAGTGTTGGAAGGGTTGGGTATCCTACCAGCTATAGGTGATAGTGTTGGAATGGTTGGTATCCTACCAGCTATAGGTGATGGTGTTGGTATCCTACCTGCTATAGGTGATAGTGTTGGAAGGGTTAGTATCCTACCAGCTATAGGTGATAGTGTTGGAAGGGTTGGTATCCTACCAGCTATAGGTGATAGTGTTGGAAGGGTTGGTATCCTACCAGCTATAGGTGATAGTGTTGGAAGGGTTAGTATCCTACCAGCTATAGGTGATAGTGTTGGAAGGGTTGGTATCCTACCAGCTATAGGCGATAGTGTTGGAATGGTTGGTATCCTACCAGCTATAGGTGATAGTGTTGGAAGGGTTAGTATCCTACCAGCTATAGGCGATAGTGTTGGAAGGGTTAGTATCCTACCAGCTATAGGTGATAGTGTTGGAAGGGTTGGTATCCTACCAGCTATAGGTGATAGTGTTGGAAGGGTTAGTATCCTACCAGCTATAGGTGATAGTGTTGGAAGGGTTGGTATCCTACCAGCTATAGGTGATAGTGTTGGAATGGTTGGTATCCTACCAGCTATAGGTGATGGTGTTGGTATCCTACCTGCTATAGGTGATAGTGTTGGAAGGGTTAGTATCCTACCAGCTATAGGTGATAGTGTTGGAAGAGTTGGTATCCTACCAGCTATAGGTGATAGTGTTGGAAGGGTTGGTATCCTACCAGCTATAGGTGATAGTGTTGGTATCCTACCAGCTATAGGTGATAGTGTTGGAAGGGTTGGTATCCTACCAGCTATAGGTGATAGTGTTGGAAGGGTTGGTATCCTACCAGCTATAGGTGATAGTGTTGGAAGGGTTAGTATCCTACCAGCTATAGGTGATAGTGTTGGAAGGGTTAGTATCCTACCAGCTATAGGTGATAGTGTTGGAAGGGTTAGTATCCTACCAGCTATAGGTGATAGTGTTGGAAGGGTTGGTATCCTACCAGCTATAGGTGATAGTGTTGGAAGGTTTGGTATCCTACCAGCTATAGGTGATAGTGTTGGTATCCTACCAGCTATAGGTGATAGTGTTGGAAGGGTTGGTATCCTACCAGCTATAGGTGATAGTGTTGGAAGGGTTGGTATCCTACCAGCTATAGGTGATAGTGTTGGAAGGGTTAGTATCCTACCAGCTATAGGTGATAGTGTTGGAAGGGTTAGTATCCTACCAGCTATAGGTTGGTATCCTACCAGCTATAGGTGATAGTGTTGGAAGGGTTGGTATCCTACCAGCTATAGGTGATAGTGTTGGAAGGGTTGGTATCCTACCAGCTATAGGTGATTGTGTTGGATGGGTTAGTATCCTACCAGCTATAGGTGATAGTGTTGGAAGGGTTAGTATCCTACCAGCTATAGGCGATAGTGTTGGAAGGGTTAGTATCCTACCAGCTATAGGTGATAGTGTTGGAAGGGTTAGTATCCTACCAGCTATAGGTGATAGTGTTGGATGGGTTAGTATCCTACCAGCTATAGGTGATAGTGTTGGAAGGGTTGGTATCCTACCAGCTATAGGTGATAGTAACCATGCTCTAATTTAACCTCTTAAGGATCGGACCCTTTTTTTCAATTTTCGCCTAAAATGACATACCCAAATATAACTGCCTGTAGCTCAGGACCTGAAGCAAGGAGCTGCATATTATTGATACCATTTGAAAGGAAACACTTAGAAGTCTGTGGAAATGTGAAATGAATGTAGGAGAATAAAACACATTAGATCTGGTTAAAGATAATACAAAACAAAAAAACATGCGTTATTTTTTGTTGTTTTTGTTCCATCATCTTTGAAATGCAAGAGAAAGGCCACAAGATAATATTGCAGTTTAGGCACAATTTAGATTCTGGCCACTAGATGGCATCAGTGTGTGTGCAAAGTTTCAGATTGATCCAGTGAAGCGTTGCAATACTGGACTATTTTGTATCAAGTCTGCCCAAATCTGCCGAATTGGTCAATTGATAGATTTTCAAGTACATAACTATAGAGAACATACAAAAATGATATGGTAATACAAAATGTAAGTTTACACACTCCCAGGAATGTCATACATGATGGATCATTAGATTACACACTAACACACATTTCACACATCTAGATGGCCGGGCGGGGTGGGTGTGGAGCCAGAGACAGCAGGGGTTCAAACTGTAGGACCCAGTTCCTACGTTTGAATATAAAAATGGATTTTATCAAACAAAACTATGCTACATTCTATCTCTGGGACCCTTAGGATGACAAATCAGAGCAAGATTAGTTAATGTAAGTACATTATTTACCTTCAGAAGTGAATGTATCAAACCAGTTGCCGTGATACGTTTTTTGTTGTTGTGCACTCTCCTCAAACAATAGCATGGTATTTTTTCACTGTAATAGCTACTGTACATTGGACAGTGCAGTTAAATTAACAATAATTTAAGCTTTCTGCCCATATAAGACATGTCTATGTCCCGGAAAGTTTGCTGTTACTCACAACAGTCATGCTAATCAAATTATCGCACGTTAGCTCAACCGTCCCGTATATGGGACACCGATCCCGTAGATCACTTCCCTCAGCGTTGTGACATGTTCTAATATAACCACTGGAGCAGCGTAACATGTTCTAATATAACCAACTGAGTCATCACAGTGTCAGACTGCCTCTGCCTTTACAGAAGCTCTGAACTGTTGATGAACCCTATCTAGTGCCCTACTTTAATTGAATGACTGTGGACAAGTGTTCCTGCCAAACTCCTGCCTGTCAGAGCTCTGGTTTAAAAAATCTTGCCAAACTTATTTTGGCTAAGGATTTGAGGTAATGCGATGTAAATTCCAAAGCTAATTCAGAGGAATGGGGTTTAAATCTCTAGAAAAAAAATAATCCTGTCCTGACATTTTCATAAAGAGGTTAATCGTGTGAACAGGTACAGAGAGGTTAATCGTGTGGACAGACAGTCTGGTAAAGAGATAGGACCCTGGATGCATCCAAATTCAGAACATTCCACACCCGAAAATGTTCCTCGCATACAACAGCCTACGAACGTTACAGGTACTAACCAATGAAGTTCAACGATGGTCAAACTAACCATTCAGAACGCCTTAGCAACAGTTAGATTCCGTTATATTGTAGACAGACCTCCCATCACCATCACAGTTCTCCAACCCGTCACATTGCTGTCATCCAATCAGCTTGCTTCATGACACAGAGGACGAGGCAGCCGTGGACAAATAAAACAGGGACTTAGACAAAGGAAAGGGTTGGCTGGAGGGATGGAGTCTCTCCCCCTCCCCTCTACCTCCCTCCCCCCTCTTTCTCTCTTTCCCATCTCTCTGATCTCTCTCCCCCCTCTCTCTCCCCCCTCTCTCTCCCCCCCTTTCACTCCCCCCCTCTGTCTCTCTGTCCCTCTCTCTCTGATCGCTCTCTCCCCTCACTCTCTCCGTCCACACCAATCCTTCCCTCCACTCTTCTCTTCTGTCTGGGAGGAGGAGTGGCATTAATCCTCTGTTTAATTACTATGTCACTTAACAGGCAGACACAATACTGCTGCTGGAATACACACACACACACACACACACCACACACACACACACGCACACACGCACACGCACACGCATGCACGCACGCACGCACTCACACGCACGCACGCACGCACGCACACACACGCACGCACGCACGCACGCACTCACGCACGCACACACACACACACACACACACACACACACACACACACACACACGCACGCACGCACGCACACACGCACACACGCACACACGCACACACACACACACACACACACACACACACACACACACACACACGCACGCACGTTCAAACACACGCATGAATCCAAGCGCGTTCAAACACGCACACTCTTGCCAGCAGGCGCCCACGCTCAAACACACACAGCCCACACTCTACAATTATCATTAACCTGGAGCTCTGTCACTCTTGGAGCTCTGTCACTCTTGGAGCTCTGTCACTCTTGGAGCTCTGTCACTCTTGGAGCTCTGTCACTCTTGGAGCTCTGTCACTCTTAGAGCTCTGTCACTCTTGGAACTCTGTCACTGTTGGAGGTCTGTCACTGTTGGAGGTCTGGGGGGGGGGGGAGTATTGGGCATTGCCACGGTCTCCTGTTGGCCGCAGAGACCAAATTCTGGGGGGATTGTGGGGGGATTCTGGGGGGATTGTGGGGGGATTCTGGGGGATTGGCACATATCAGACGCAAAAGAAACATGTGGCTTTTCTCTGCAGCTTTACTATTACATTACACGTTGTTATTATCAGTAGTGTTCAATTATTGTTATTCCAGATATTACCTCTACATTTTAGTCTAGTATAAAAATGAAGAACTTCCGATTGGAGAGGAATGCCAAAAAGGGAGAGACAGCTGTGATAGTCATGAAGTTGAAATTGACAACGATTAGAAAACATGCAACCTGCAATCTGCAACCTGTCCACAGCCTAATGATCAGACAACCTGTCCACAGCCTAATGATCAGACAACCTGTCCACAGCCTAATGATCAGACAACCTGTCCACAGTCCTAATGATCAGCAACCTGTCCACAGCCTAATGATCAGACAACCTGTCCACAGCCTAATGATCAGCATCCTGTCCACAGCCTAATGATCATAACCTGTACGTCCTTGATCAACAACCTGTCCACAGCCTAATGATCAGTAAATGTACCTAATGATCAGCAACCTGTCCCGCCTAATGATCAGACAAACCCGTCCACAGCCTAATATCGCAACCTTAAAAGCCTAATTATCAGCACCTTCCACAGCCTAATGATCATTAATCTGTAACGTGTCCTGGTGATCAACCCCCGCCTTGTCCCGCCCCCTAATGATCAGAAACCTGTCCAAAAATTCGTAATGATCAGCAACCTGTCCACCATCCTAATGATCAGCAACCTGAAACCTCTCCTAATGATCAGAAAACCTGTCCACAGCCTAATGATCAGACAACCTGCCCACATCCTAATGATCAGACAACCTGTCCACAGCCTAATGATCAGCAACCTTCCACAGCCTAATGATCAGAAAAACTTCCACAGCCTAATGATCAGACAACCTGTCCACAGCCTAATGATCAGCCAACCTGTCACGCCTATACAGCCAACGCCCCACATCGTAATGATCAGCCATCCTGTCCACAGCCTAATGATCAGACAACCTGCCCACAGCCTAATGCTCAGAAAACCTGTCCACAGCCTAATGCTTAGACAACCTGTCCACATCGTAATGATCAGCCAACCTGTCCAAAGCCTAATGATCAGCCAACCTTTTCCACAGCCTAATGATCAGACGTTGATCAATGTTAGCGAACGATGGGTGGTTATGTTCACCCTACATTTTAATTTGAGGGCTTTGTCTAAATCTGTGCAACCCCTAATTGATTAATGGTCAACTCTGTCTTTTAGCGTTTCCTATGGTACCGGTGGTCTCGGCCCAGATTACCTTTAGCAGGCCTCTAATACATACCCTAATAAAAATGCTACACGAATGATGCATTAATATATTAATTAACTTCTAACTTCTCTCAGTCTTCTTCACGGTTTCCTTCTTGTGCAATTCACACGTCTCCTGCTGGCCACTCCACTGTTCTATCTCTTCCCACTCTCTCTTCCTCTTGAATGAGTAGCCCATATGTAGACAATGAACAGCAATATAGTTTTAACCTTATTTTGAGCCATTTTTTAATAGGCCTAGGCCTATTTGAGTAGAGAAGCATCGATGGTTCCTCTTGCTGAATGGCTACAGCGCTGGTAATGAACTGGAAGATTGAATGGAGAGTGACACGTGTAGCTCTGGTGTGGTGCGATCACATTGGCTAAAATTGATACCTTGCTACACTGATGCATTGCAAACGTAAAAAAAACTGGCAGAGAGAAATGTATTAATTAATTAATTCACACAACGAACCCACAGACCTCTCAGTGGCAGTGCGAGGACTGTCAGTGACAGTGTCCCAGATAACAATGTATATTGGGTAAACAGCTTATCTTCACAATCAAAAAGACACACAAATCAAGCCTGTTCAAAATAAATAAATGGCAGATTGTGGTAGGACGATATTTTTCAATTGGTGTGAACAAGATGTTGCTCGTACATATTCTTTTCATCCTAAGTATTTGGACGAAAATAACACACTTGGTGAGAATAGGCCTTTTACAAGATAAAATTATGACAGGAGCATTTGATTCTCATTACATTTTTCATTTACATTTTAGTCATTTAGCAATCGCTCTTATCCAGAGCGACTTACAGGAGCCAATTAGGGTTAAGTGCCTTGCTTAAGGGCACATCGACAGATTTTTCACCTAGTCAGCTTGGGATTAAACCAGCGACTTTCGGTTACTGCACAACGCTCTTACCCACTAAGCTACCTGCCGCCCTTATTAAAGAGATGGAGTCCAGACAGGCTAGGAAACTTTAGGAAACGTTCTGAATGGGCCTATAGAGAGAATCGGCGAACTCACACACACACACCCCTGTAATGGGACCTTTCGATCAAAGCCAACAGTGTATGTCAGGCACAAGAGCAAATATTCATCCTTTCCTTAAAATGTATAAAAAGGTAGGCTATATTCACTAATGATGCTTCATAGAGAAGTCAAGGTACGCCATTCACTAATGATGCTTCATAGAGAAGTCAAGGTACGCCATTCACTAATGATGCTTCATAGAGAAGTCAAGGTACGCCATTCACTAATGATGCTTCATAGAGAAGTCAAGGTATGTCATTCACTAATGATGCTTCATAGAGAAGTCAAGGTATGTCATTCAGTAATGATGCTTCATAGAGAAGTCAAGGTATGCCATTCACTAATGATGCTTCATAGAGAAGTCAAGGTATGCCATTCAGTAATGATGCTTCATAGAGAAGTCAAGGTATGTCATTCACTAATGATGCTTCATAGAGAAGACAAGGTACGCCATTCATAATGATGCTTCATAGAGAAGTCAAGGTACGCCATTCACTAATGATGCTTCATAGAGAAGTCAAGGTACGCCATTCACTAATGATGCTTCATAGAGAAGTCAAGGTATGTCATTCAGTAATGATGCTTCATAGAGAAGTCAAGGTACGCCATTCACTAATGATGCTTCATAGAGAAGTCAAGGTACGCCATTCACTAATGATGCGTCATAGAGAAGTCAAGGTATGTCATTCACTAATGATGCTCATAGAGAAGTCAAGGTATGTCATTCAGTAATGATGCTTCATAGAGAAGTCAAGGTACGCCATTCACTAATGATGCTTCATAGAGAAGTCAAGGTACGCCATTCACTAATGATGCTTCATAGAGAAGTCAAGGTATGCCATTCACTAATTATGCTTCATAGAGAAGTCAAGGTATGCCATTCACTAATTATGCTTCATAGAGAAGTCAAGGTATGCCATTCACTAATTATGCTTCATAGAGAAGTCAAGGTATGCCATTCACTAATGATGCTTCATAGAGAAGTCAAGGTACGCCATTCACTAATGATGCTTCATAGAGAAGTCAAGGTATGTCATTCAGTAATGATGCTTCATAGAGAAGTCAAGGTACGCCATTCACTAATGATGCTTCATAGAGAAGTCAAGGTACGCCATTCACTAATGATGCGTCATAGAGAAGTCAAGGTATGTCATTCACTAATTATGCTTCATAGAGAAGTAAAGGTATGCCATTCACTAATGATGCTTCATAGAGAAGTAAAGGTATGTCATTCACTAATGATGCTTCATAGAGAAGTCAAGGTATGTCATTCAGTAATTATGCTTCATAGAGAAGTAAAGGTAGTCTGTTCTGTTGATCTCTTTGTCCTCTCTAATGTTCAGACTGAGCAGCAACCCACACACCATAACACCATCACCTGATCCGATTGGCTAGGGTAGCAGCGAGATCACCCTCGGCGCAGCCTGGTGTGTGTGTGTAGGTGTGTAGGTGTGTGTGTGTGGGGGGTGTTCGTCTCAGCGCTTACCCTCCGCTGAGGCCTGGTCCTCCCCGTGGTCCTGGAGCTCGACCGAGAGCCTCTGCCCCGAGGAGGGACTGCTTGTGGGCTGCAGAGGGCACCGTGTCACCCCCCTGGGCTCCTCCGTCCACAGGCCTCTGACCATCCACACTCTTTGTCCATCGTTACTGTAGAGAGAGAGAGAGACACACACACACACACACACACACACACACACACACACACACACACACACACACACACAAACACACACACACACGTACACATCAGTTCTACATTTTAATTGCAGCAATTCTGTTTTTGTATCACTACATGGTGAATTGTATTTTTGGACCGCAACAGGCTACTGCAATACCCGGTTATACGTCATGAAACCTAAATCCTATTACAATGCACACACTAGACTTTTCCAGCTTTACAACATTCCAACACACATACACACACACACACACACACACACCCTACACCATGCACTAGCTACGCCACTGTCATATGAGTGGGATGAAGACTCACGGGCTGAGATTAAGGGACTTAGAACCCCATAACAGCGTAAAGTGCAGTGGAATGTGTGTAATTTATAAAGATTTTGATAATCAAGTTCAGGATCAAAATCAAATCAAATCAAATCGTATTTGTCACATGCGCTGAATACAACAGGTGTAAACCTTATCTTACTTACAAGCCCTTAACCAACAATGCAGTTCAAGAAAATATTTACTAAATAAACTAAAGTAAAAAAATAACAATAAAAGTAACAATAAAATAACAATAACGAGGCTATATACAGGGGGGTACCGGTACCGAGTCAGTGTACGGGGGTACAGGTTAATTGAGGTAATTTGTACATGTAGGTAGGGGTAAAGTGACTATCCATAGATAATAAACAGTGAGTAGCAGCAGTGTTAAAACAAATGGGGGGGGGGTCAATGTAAATAGAGATTAGAGACCGCCCACCAGCTGGGGGGGGTCAATGCAAACACTCCGGGTGGCCCTTTGATTAATTGTTCAGCAATCTTATGGCTTGGGGGTAGAAGCTGTTAAGGAGCCTTTTGGACCTAGACTTGGCGCTCCGGTACCGCTTGCCATGTGGTAGCAGAGAGAACAGTCTATGACTTGGGTGGCTGGAGTCTTTGACAATTTTTTGGGCCTTCCTCTGACACCGCCTGGTATAGAGGTCCTGGATGGCAGGAAGCTTTGCCCCAGTGATGTACTGGGCCGTACGCACTACCCTCTGTAGCGCCTTACGGTCGGATGCCGAGCAGTTGCCATACCAGGCCTTGATGCAACCAGTCAGGGTGCCCTCGATGGTGCAGCTGCCTTTTGAGGATCTGGGGACCCATGCCAAACCTTTTCAGTCTCCTGAGGGGGAAAGGCGTTGTCGTGCCCTCTTCACGACTGTCTTGGTGTGTTTGGACCATGATAGTTTGTTGGTGATGTGGACACCACGGAACTTGGGACTCTTGACCCGCTCCACTACAGCCTCGTCAATGTGAATGGGGGCGTGTTCGGCCCTCCTTTTCCTGTAGTCCACGAGCAGTTCCTTTGTCTTGCTCACGTTGCAGGAGATATTGTTGTCCTGGCACCACACTGCCAGGTCTCTGACCTCCTCCCTATAGGCTGTCTCATCGTTGTCGGTGATCAGGCCTACCACTGTTGTGTCGTCATCAAACATAATGATGGTGTTGGAGTCGTGCCTGGCCACAAAGTCATGGGTGAACAGGGAGTACAGGAGGGGACTAAGCACGCACCCCTGAGGGGCCCCCGTGTTGAGGATCAGCGTGGCGGATGTGTTGTTCCCGTCAGGAAGTCCAGGATCCAGTTGCAGAGGGAGGTGTTTAGTCCCAGGGTCCTTAGCTTAGTGATGAGCTTTGAGGGCACTATGGTGTTGAATGCTGAGCTGTAGTCAATGAATAGCATTCTCACGTAGGTGTTCCTCTTGTCCAGGTGGGAAAGGGCAGGGTGGAGTGCGATTGAGATTGCATCATCTGTGGATCTGTTGGGGCGGTATGCAAATTGGAGTGGGTCTAGGGTTTCTGGGATAATGGTGTTGATGTGAGACAACACCAGTCTTTCAATGCACTTCATGGCTACAGACGTGAGTGCTACGGGTCGGTAGACATTTAGGCAGGTTACCTTGGTGTTCTTGGGCACAGGGACTATGGTGGTCTGCTTGAAACATGTAGGTATTACAGACTCTGTCAGGGAGAGGTTGGAAATGTCAGTGAAGACACTTGCCAGTTGGTCAGCACATGCTCTGAGTACACGTCCTGGTAATCCGTCCTTGTGAATGTTGACCTGTTTAAAGGTCTTGCTCACATCGGCTACGGAGAGCGTGATCACACAGTCGTCCGGAACAGCTGGAGCTCTCATGCATGCTTCTGTGTTGCTTGCCTCGAAGCGAGCATAACATACATTTAGCCCGTCTGGTAGGCTCACGTCACTGGGCAGCTCGCAGCTGGGTTTCCCTTTATAGTCCGTAATAGTTTGCAAGCCCTGCTATATCCGACGAACGTCAGAGCCGGTGTAATAGGATTCAATCTTAGTCCTGTATTGACGCTTTGTCTGTTTGATGGTTCGTCGGAGGGCATAGCGGGATTTCTTATAAACTTCCAGATTAGTGACCCGCTCCTTGAAAGTGGCAGCTCTACCCTTTAGCTCGGTGCGGATGTTGCCTGTAATCCATGGCTTCTGGTTGGGATATGTACGTACGGTCACTGTGGGGACGACGTCATCGATGCACTTATTAATGAAGCCGGTGACTGAGGTGGTATACTCCTCAATGCCATTGGATGAATCCTGGAACATATTTCAGTCTGTGCTAGCAAAACAGTCCTGTAGCTTAGCATCCGCGTCATCTGACCATTTCTGTATTGAGCGAGTCACTGGTACTTCCTGCTTTAGATTTTGCCTGTAAGCAGGAATCAGGAGGATAGAATTATGGTCAGATTTGCCAAATGGAGGGCGAGGGAGAGCTTTGTATGAGTCTCTGTGTGTGGAGTAAAGGTGGTCTAGAGTTTTTTTTCCCCTCTGGTTGCACATGTGACATGCTGGTAAAACGGATTTCAGTTTACCTGCATTAAAGTCCCCGGCCACTAGGAGCACCGCCTCTGAATGAGCTTTTTCCTGTTTGCTTATGGCCGTATACAGTTAATTGAGTGTGGTCTTAGTGCCAGCATCGGTTTGTGGTGGTAAATAGACGGCTATGAAAAATATAGATGAAAACTCTCTTGGTAGATAGTGTGGTCTGCAGCTTATCATGAGATACTCTACCTCAGGCGAGCAATACTTTGAGACTTCCTTAATATTAGACATCATGGACCAGCTGTTATTGACAAATAGACACCCCCCCCCTCCCCCGCCCTTCGTCTTACCAGACGTAGCTGCTCTGTCCTGCCGATGGAAAACCCAGCCAGCTCTATATTATCCGTGGTGTCGTTCTCTAACTCGGTGAAACATAAGATATTAACGTTTTTAATGTCCCGTTGGTAGGATAGTCTTGCATCGGAGCTCATCATCCAGTTTATTCTCCAGTGATTGCACGCTGGCCAATAGAACGGATGGTAGAGGCGGTTTACCCACTCACCAACGAATTCTCAGGGATTTAAACAGTATATGCTTCGCGTCAGACTCATTAAAGAAAAAATATTTGTCCAGTTCGAGGTGAGTAATCGCTGTTGTGATATCAAGAAGCTCTTTTCAGTCATAGCAGCAACATTATGTACAAAATAAGTTACAAACAATGCAAAAAAACACACAAAATAGCACGGTTGGTTAGGAGCCTGTAAAACGCCAGCCATCCCCTCCGGCACCACTGGATGTGCTGTTCTTGACCGTTCTCCCTTCAAACCTTACACATTTTTATTTCCAACTCAAATTAAATTCCAATTAAAATAGCAAACAATTATTTGGAATGCTGCCACAAATTCCCATTCTGAATGGAACTGGCTCCCTTCACCCCTGACCCTTAACCCCTAGCCCCTTCCAGTCAAGTGGGGAGCTGCATGTGGCAGGTTAGCAGCAGTAGAAAAACAACTGATCGCCAGTGTCCCTAGAGAGAGATGCTTTGTAGTCAGGTTGATGCCACTGAATAAAGTATCTTTGAACTTCTTACTGTTTCACTAATTACTGTTGACTCAGACCTACATCACTGCCCTTGGGATGTACACACTGCCATGAATATATAGTGAAATATTGATATTAGTTTAATATACCTGTATATAGTGAAATCTACTAGCTATATCATCTATCTATGATACTGCAGTGAATTTGGGAGACAGATTTGAGTCCTGGGGGGTGAAGGGTTAAATACTAGAGTATCTCCCTGTCTTTCTCTGCAGTAAAACAGGACTGCTGTTCTGAAGGGGCCTTTAATGTCCCTCCTGAATGATCAAGGCTGTTTTAACAAGGCAGGAGATGTCAGCCTTGGTTAATGTCAGGGAAGGAAGATATTCTCTATTGCTCTGCTCAGTATGAAGAGGATTCAGCTGCACTGTGTGTCTGTGTGTGTGTGTGTGTG
Source organism: Coregonus sp. 'balchen' (assembly GCA_902810595.1). Lineage (NCBI taxonomy): Eukaryota > Metazoa > Chordata > Actinopteri > Salmoniformes > Salmonidae > Coregonus > Coregonus sp. 'balchen'. Next base: position 16,841,163 of record LR778278.1, on the reverse strand, counting down.
TGTGTGTGTGTGTGTGTGCATGCATGCCGGGAAATCACTAATTAAATGTGCAGCTACTCTGTGGAGCTCCTACTGTGGGATACTGGGTAGAGGGAGGAGGTAGAGGAGGGGAGAGAGGGAGGAGGAAGAGGAGGGGAGAGAGGGAGGAGGAAGAGGAGGGGAGAGAGGGAGGAGGAAGAGGAGGGGGGTAGAGGGAGGAGGGAGAGGAGGGGGGAGAGGGAGGAGGAAGAGGAGGAGAGAGAGGGAGGAGGAAGAGGAGGAGAGAGAGGGAGGAGGAAGAGGAGGGGGGAGAGGGACGGGGAGTAGGAAGAGGGGAGAGAGGGAGGGAGGAGGAAGAGGAGGAGAGAGAGGGAGGAAGAAGAGGAGGGGAGAGAGGGAGGGAGGAAGAAGAGGGGAGAGAGGGAGGGAGGAGAAAGAGGAGGGGGAGAGAGGGAGGGAGGAGGAAGAGGAGGGGAGAGAGGGAGGAGGAAGAGGAGGGGAGAGAGGGAGGAGGAAGAGGAGGGGAGAATCCACTATCTGCTTGGCAGAATCTGGTGATCCAATGTTCTACAATCTGGTGTTCCAGGGTTCTACAATCTGGTGATCCAGTGTTCTACAATCTGAGGATCCAGTGTTCTACAATCTGGTGATCCAGTGTTCTACAATCTGAGGATCGTCCTGGTCCCTTTGCAGAAAAACAGCCCCAAAGCATGATGTTTCCACCCCCATGCTTCACAGTAGGTATGGTGTTCTTTGGATGCAACTCAGCATTCTTTGTCCTCCAAACACGACAAGTTGAGTTTTTACCAAAAAGTTATATTTTGGTTTCATCTGACCATATGACATTCTCCCAATCCTCTTCTGGATCATCCAAATGCACTCTAGCAAACTTCAGACGGGCCTGGACATGTACTGGCTTAAGCAGGGGGACACGTCTTGCACTGCAGGATTTGAGTCCCTGGCGGCGTAGTGTTACTGATGGTAGGCTTTGTTACTTTGGTCCCAGCTCTCTGCAGGTCATTCACTAGGTCCCCCCCGTGTGGTTCTGGGATTTTTGCTCACCGTTCTTGTGATCATTTTGACCCCACGGGGTGAGATCTTGTGTGGAGCCCCAGATCGAGGGAGATTATCAGTGGTCTTGTATGTCTTCCATTTCCTAATAATTGCTCCCACAGTTGATTTATTCAAACCAAGCTGCTTACCTATTGCAGATTCAGTCTTCCCAGCCTGGTGCAGGTCTACAATTTTGTTTCTGGTGTCCTTTGACAGCTCTTTGGTCTTGGCCATAGTGGAGTTTGGAGAGTGACTGTTTGAGGTTGTGGACAGGTGTCTTTTATACTGATAACAAGTTCAAACAGGTGCCATTAATACAGGTAACGAGTGGAGGACAGAGGAGCCTCTTAAAGAAGAAGTTACAGGCTGTGAGAGCCAGAAATCTTGCTTGTTTGTAGGTGACCAAATACTTATTTTCCACCATAATTTGCAAATAAATTCATAAAAAATCCTACAATGTGATTTTCAGGAGAAAAAAAATCTCAATTTGTCTGTCATAGTTGACGTGTACCTATGATGAAAATTACAGGCCTCTCTCATCTTTTTAAGTGGGAGAACTTGCACAATTGGTGGCTGACTAAATACTTTTTTCCCCCACTGTATCTTTGGTAGAGGGGGTTGGGTACCCATCTTTGGTAGAGGGGGTTGGGTAATACCCTTCTTTGGTAGAGGATGTTGGGTAATACCCATATTTGGTAGAGGGGGTTGGGTACCTATCTTTGACCCTGGAGGTCATGAAAAATCTGCAGAGAACTTTGATTAATTATTAATCAGCATCACCAGTCCTAATGAGCAGGAAATGGAACTGGGATTAAACATCTGGTATCATTATATTCACTACAACAACAAACACCACATTAAATACCTCAACGTTGATATACCCTAAAAAAACAACAGTTTGCTAATGAATTATCACAACAATCAGGCCTAACGGTTTAGAGTCAAATGGTTAGTTTTGAGTAGTGAACAAAAGGATGGGACTAATAGCATCTTCCATCAATAAACAGAATATTCCCACTGAGTAGTCCGAGTAGTGAACAAAGGGAAGTGAGGAATAGAGGTATGAGGACATGAAACCTCCAGGGTTGATGAATAACTTATGAGCATTGATAAGAAGTGTGTCTCATCCATTCTTAGAATGTGTATTAGCATGAGTACATCACCAGGTTGTTTCACTTACGGTAAGTACACGGTGTTGGATTTTCTCACCAGTTTACTAAACAAATCTGACCTCTGATCTTGTATTCCATTTCCAGAGTTTTAGTACAGAGGTTGCTTCACACAGCATGCTCCATCATGCTTATAATATACTATAATATAATAATAATATGCCATTTAGCAGACGCTTTTATCCAAAGCGACTTACAGTCATGCGTGCATACATTTTTGTGTATGGGTGGTCCCGGGGATCGAACCCACTACCCTGGCGTTACAAGCGCCGTGCTCCATCATGCTTCCCTCTCATGTTGTTTTTAAAGCCCTTGCTGTTATTCAGTCTACCATCTACCCAGTTTGGAGTGGCGAGGTTGAGGGGCACAAAAACATCCACTCCAGTCTGGGACAACCAACGCTCTTTGTTCATCGTTCGTAAATAAATGATTGTTTTTCTTCTTCTCTTCTAAGGGAGAGTACCCCTCCCCCTGTCCGCCCATCTCCTCTCGTGTCTCTGAAGGACCAGGGTTGTTAGAAGCTCGAGCGAGGCTGCCCCTCCGCTGGCCTTACCCCCCCCCCCCTCGCCTCTCCACTCCTGGATGCACCACTCCCCTCTCCCTTTCCTGCCTCAAAGCCAGCATCCGATGAAACATTTATGACTGTGCGCCTTGAAAACCCTCTGCATTCCATTTGAAGGGGAGCTGTTCTCTGAAGCTGCTGCCCCCCACTGATGGCTGAACCCGACTGATGAAGACCGGGTCTGTCTGCTCTGCGTTCAACCAGACCCATCCTCCATCCACTGTACCGTAAATCAGGGAGGAGAGAGGGAACCTACATCCTCCTACGTAAATCAAGGGTAGATTATTCCAGTCTGTGTGCGCTCCAATCAGGAATTGATTGGGGATACCTTAGATTACCACTGGTCTGTAAAGCAAATACGGCTCCATCCTCTCCCTACACCCCCCACCCCTATGCCCACTCTCCCACAGATCTCTCCCTCCTCCCTCACCCCTATGCCCACTCTCCCACAGATCTCTCCCTACACCCCCCACCCCTACGCCCACTCCCCCACAGATCTCTCCCTACACCCCCCACCCCTACGCCCACTCCCCCACAGATCTCTCCCTACACCCTCACCCCCACTCCCCCACAGATCTCTCCCTACACCCCCCACCCCTACGCCCCCACTCTCCCACAGATCTCTCCCTACCACCCCCCACCCTACGCCCACTCTCCCACAGATCTCTCCCTACACCCCACCCCTACGCCCACTCCCCCACAGATCTCTCCCTACACCCCCACCCCTACGCCCACTCCCCCACAGATCTCTCCCTACACCCCCCACCCTACGCCCACTCTCCCACAGATCTCTCCCTACACCCCCCACCCTACGCCCACTCTCCCACAGATCTCTCCCTACACCCCCCCCCCTACGCCCACTCCCCCACAGATCTTCCCCACACCCCCCACCCCTACGCCCACTCTCCCACAGATCTCTCCCTACACCCCCACCCCTACGCCCACTCTCCCACAGATCTCTCCCTACACCCCCCACCCCTACGCCCACTCCCCCACAGATCTCTCCCTACACCCCCCACCCCTACGCCACTCTCCCACAGATCTCTCCCTACACCCCCCCCCTACGCCCACTCTCCCACAGATCTCTCCCTACACCCCCCACCCCTCACCCCCACTCTCCCACCAGATCTCTCCCTACACCCCCCACCCCTACGCCCACTCCCCCACAGATCTCTCCCCACACCCCCCACCCCTACGCCCACTCTCCCACAGATCTCTCCCTATACCCCCACCCCTACGCCCACTCTCCCACAGATCTCTCCCCTACACCCCCCACCCCTACGCCCACTCTCCCACAGATCTCTCCCCTACACCACCCACCCCTACGCCCACTCTCCCACGATCTCTCCCCTACACCCCCCACCCTACGCCCACTCTCCCACAGATCTCTCCCTACACCCCCCACCCCTACGCCCACTCTCCCACAGATCTCTCCCTACACCCCCCACCCCTACGCCCACTCCCCCACAGATCTCTCCCTACACCCCCCACCCCTATGCCCACTCCCCCACAGATCTCTCCCTACACCCCCCCACCCCTATGCCCACTCTCCCACAGATCTCTCCCTACACCCCCCCACCCTACGCCCACTCTCCCACAGATCTCTCCCTACACCCCCGACCCCTATGCCCACTCTCCCACAGATCTCTCCCTACACCCCCGACCCCTATGCCCACACTCCCACAGATCTCTCCCTACACCCCCCACCCCTATGCCCACTCTCCCACAGATCTCTCCCTACACCCTCACCCCTACGCCCACTCCCCCACAGATCTCTCCCTACACCCTCACGCCCACTCCCCCACAGATCTCTCCCTACACCCTCACGCCCACTCCCCCACAGATCTCTCCCTACACCCCCCCACCCCTACACCCACTCTCCCACAGATCTCTCCCTACACCCCCCCACCCCTACGCCCACTCCCCCACAGATCTCTCCCTACACCCCCCACCCCTACACCCACTCTCCCACAGATCTCTCCCTACACCCCCCACCCTACGCCCACTCCCCCACAGATCTCTCCCTACACCCCCCACCCCTACACCCACTCTCCCACAGATCTCTCCCTACACCCCCCACCCCTACCACCCACTCTCCCACAGATCTCTCCCTACACCCCCCCACCCCTACGCCCACTCCCCCACAGATCTCTCCCTACACCCCCCACCCCTACGCCCACTCCCCCACAGATCTCTCCCTCCTCCCTCACCCCTATGCCCACTCCCCCACAGATCTCTCCCTACACCCCCCACCCCTACGCCCACTCTCCCACAGATTTCCTCCCATGTGTCTACAGCATCTCTCAGTCATTCTACCTCTTTCCCTGTCTGCCTTTTTCCTCCACAAGGTCATTGCTGTATTTACTATTCATAGGCAGCTCATTATTTGGCAACAGATCAAAAGACAGAGAAACATTGGCACAGTGTCTCTATCTGGCAAGGCCAATGGTATTCCTAAAAACCTCCCAAATGGGGACCTGTCGGCATCCATCTCTCCCTCTGGAATGAAAGGGAACACAGAAAATGGACGGCTGTGTGTGTCTGTGTGTGTGTGTGTGTGTCTGTGTGTGTCTGTGTGTGTCTGTGTGTGTCTGTGTGTGTGTCTGTGTGTGTGTCTGTGTGTGTGTGTCTGTGTCTGTGTGTGTGAGTGTGTGTGTGAGTGTGTGTGTGAGTCTGTGTGTGTGAGTCTGTGTGTGTGTGTGTGTGTGTGTCTGTGTGTGTCTGTGTGTGTCTGTGTGTGTCTGTGTCTGTGTGTGTCTGTGTGTGTGTGAGAGTCTGTGTGTGCTTGTGTCTGTGTGTGTGTGTGTCTGTGTCTGTGTGTGTCTGTGTGTGTGTGAGAGTCTGTGTGTGCTTGTGTCTGTGTGTGTCTGTGTGTGTGTGAGAGTCTGTGTGTGCTTGTGTCTGTGTGTGTGTGTGTCTGTGTCTGTGTGTGTCTGTGTCTGTGTGTGTCTGTGTCTGTGTGTGTCTGTGTGTGTTTGAAATGCCTTCCTTCCTCTAGTCTCTAGCAGTCAGTCAATGACATAATGTGGTCATTCAGAGCTAATGGTCCAACACATTTAGCTCTCTCTCTCTCTCTCTCTCTCGCTCTTTTGCTTTTAATTCTCCCTCTATCTATCCCCTCCCCCTCTAAACCACTCACTGTTTATTTCAATTACATCCACTTTGTCCTCTCATGGCAGATAAAATGACATCTCATACCTAATAAATCACATAAAATATAAATCACAGTAAAAGAAGAGTTTGGCCAATAGAGTCATGTACACACTCAGTGGCCAGTTTATTAGGTACACCCATCTAGTACCGGGTCGGACCCCCCTTTGCCTCCAGAACAGCCTGAATTCTTCGGGGCATGGAAATGTTGCTCAATTGGTATTAAGGGACCTAACGTGTGCCAAGAAAACATTCCCCACACCATCGCCACCAGCCTGTACCGTTGACATGCTGCTCGTTCCGTGGGTAAGCGAATGTTCCTACCACAATCTCTCCCAAGCATCTTTGACCGGTGTTTTGGCTTACTGCCCCCCATACTGCTTGTATCCAGTTGGTGAACTCCCACTCGTTTAGTAAAGTGCAGCCAGGATCCATACAGTGAGTTAGTTCTCTGCCTTCTCTCTGTTTATCATACTGGTGCATGTGTGATCAAGTCTGTGTTGCTTGTGTGTGTTTGGCACTTCACTGGAGGAGCTTGTTTTCAGGAGGCGGGGTGTGTTCAGGAGGTGGGGTGTGTTCAGGAGGCGGGGTGTGTTCAGGAGGCGGGGTGTGTTCAGGAGGCGGGGTGTGTTCAGGAGGCGGGGTGTGTTCAGGAGGCGGGGTGTTTTCAGGAGGCGGGTGTGTTCAGGAGGCGGGGTGTGTTCAGGAGGCGGGGTGTGTTCAGGAGGCGGGGTGTGTTCAGGAGGCGGGGTGTGTTCAGGAGGCGGGGTGTGTTCAGGAGGCGGGGTGTGTTCAGGAGGCGGGGTGTGTTCAGGAGGCGGGGTGTGTTCAGGAGGCGGGGTGTGTTCAGGAGGCGGGGTGTGTTCAGGAAGCGGGGTGTGGGTTGTGTTTGCAAACTCATTTTAGCTCACAACAAGCTTGCAGCATGGCTAATACTAGACAATGTGGAACTAGCTCAATGTGGAAGAGGAATACGTATCAACACTACACTCCATGAACTACTCGATCAACAAAAATAGTTCTATATAGATCTAATAGATCTGCAGGAAAATAATTTTAAGTCCTTCCTGCAACTCTTTATGGATTCTACCAACAAAAGGGTTGATGATCTGTTTAAGGATGTAATGGAATTTAAACCCAGTTTGGAGTTTACATAGTCAGAGGTGGAGGAGCTAAAGGGAGTGAATGTCACCAGCCAGACCACATTCAAAACCATGTCTGAGGATTTAGCAATCTTCCAAACAACACTTGACAAGCACTCTTACAAAGGAGACTACCTCGAAAACCAATCGAGGCGCAATAACATTTTAGTCGATGGAATTGAGGACATAAAGAATTAAACTTGGCATGACACAGAAGTCCAGGCCAAGAAACTCCTGGCAGGTCATACTTCTGTTTTAGTATATGAAGGGGACCATGTACTGTATTCATATTCATATCAGTATAGCTAAAGGTGACCCTGAACACGTGGCAAAAGGAATTTTGCAAATTGAATAAACAGGAGCAGAGTTAGAGCATAACCTTTAAACCAATGTTGTCAAAAGGGGGAACAACTCGGATGGGTCAAACTGAATGAACCGCCGCACGCAGCTAGAATAACTCTGTGGCTTGTCCACCCCAACCTCCCCCCGATGAGGTAGTCGAAAACGGCGTGTCTCTGTGAGACCCAGAGGCCGCAATATGTCAAATCATGTTGAAATCACTACTAGTCAGGCTTCATTCCGGGCCTACTTATTTGCACAGTCGCTGCGGTCAGACCGAGCGAGCTACGGTCAAGTGGGGCACCTCGTTGTACTCAGAACGGCCTATAGACTACAGTGATGCCATCCATTTGCCTTTCAGTGATGATTTTAGCCTGACAATATGGTGATGTAACTCCCTGTTTAATCAGATGGGTAATGGAGAGTGTCCATTTGCCATATGACATATTGCCACTGCCAATATTTTATACTGCAATTGGACAGTCAGCCATCAACTCAGCCATCAGTCAAAAAAATATTCATACTGACACCAAACGGATACATGCTGACACCAAACTCACTTTGTCCAACTCGTTTAGAAGCCAACTATCACATACAGTGGGGGAAAAAAGTATTTAGTCAGCCACCAATTGTGCAAGTTCTCCCACTTAAAAAGATGAGAGAGGCCTGACATTTTCATCATAGGTACACGTCAACTATGACAGACAAAATGAGATTTTTTTTTCAAGAAAATCACATTGTAGGATTTTTTATGAATTTATTTGCAAATAATGGTGGAAAATAAGTATTTGGTCAAAAACAAAAGTTTGACACAGGTCAAACGTTTTCTGTAAGTCTTCACAAGGTTTTCACACACTGTTGCTGGTATTTTGGCCCATTCCTCCATGCAGATCTCCTCTAGAGCTGTGATGTTTTGGGGCTGTCACTGGGCAACACAGACTTTCAACTCCCACCAAAGATTTTCTATGGGGTTGAGATCTGGAGACTGGCTAGGCCACTCCAGGACCTTGAAATGCTTCTTACGAAGCCACTCCTTCATTGCCCGGGCGGTGTGTTTGGGATCATTGTCATGCTGAAAGACCCAGCCACGTTTCATCTTCAATGCCCTTGCTGATGGAAGGAGGTTTTCACTAAAAATCTCACGATACATGGCCCCATTCATTCAAGCTGCCGGTCCAATTCTGGCCTAGCTGAGGCGAACCGGATTCCCGAGTTTCGGCTTGATAGGTCATTCGTAGCCCGAGCAGCTACCTTAATTAGTGGTAGTTAATTAGGGGATTGTAATGCTAGAACAGGTTCTGAACCTGAATGTGTTACCCTGAAGGTAATAGATCCCTCCTTATACCTGACTCTCACTAGTCATAGAAATAGCCCTGACCAGGTAGTGAAGAGAAATAGAAAGGAGAGTACATCCTGTCCAGCCTTGGGCCTGGGGTTTCTTAATGGCAGGATTAGACGGGATTCTTTGGGAAGGTTCACCTACTGCTCGGCTCTTTGAGAACACTCTGAAAGAGATTGAAGACTCCAGTGGTGGAAACCAGTTCTGGGAGAAATGGAATGGTCTAAATGGAAAACAGAGGAATGACCTGCCCATTCAAAATGGCATCATTTGGAAAGATCATTTTGAAAGTCTCTCTGGAACAATACCATCAGAAGACTTTAAACCAAAACAAAAAATGGAAGAAAAACTCAGCTCCCTAGAACACACGATTAACACCAACCAGAACCCAACTGACTACCAAATTACACAGGCTGAACACACTACTCCTGAGCTGCAGGATGCCTTATTAAAACTATTCAACCTGGTTTTGGAGAGTGGCTGCTTCCCTGATATTTGGAACCAGGGGCTCATAACCCCCATATATCCAAAATATTACAAATTAGATCCTAATAAGTATAGTGGAATATGTGTCACCAGTAACATGGGGAAACTGTTTTGCTGTATTCTCAACGACCCAAAACAGACCTTCCTTACACAACATAACACTCTCAGCAAAAAACGAATTATCTTTCTACCCAAACACAGAACAACAGACCACATACACACATTACACGCACTAATAAACCAGCACGTTCATCAGAAAAGCAGAGGAGAAGTATTTGCATGTTTTGTTGATTTTAAGAATGCTTTTGATTACATATGGCCTGCTGGATTATATTACAAAACCCTCCAAAGCGGCGTTGGGGGTAAAGTATATGACATCATTAAATATATTTACTTGAACAACACATGTCGTATTAAACTGAACTATTAAATAACAGAGTTTTTTGCACAAGAGCGAGGGGTGAGACAAGGGTGAAGTTTAAGTCCAACCTTGTTCAACATCTACATCAACGAACTAGCAGTGTTGTTGGACCGATCTGCAGCCCCTGGACTTACCCTCAAAGATGAGGAGGTCAGATTCCTGCTCTACGCAGATGAGCTCGCCATACTGTCTATGTGGTCACTGAATGACAGGGGAGGTAGAGACCGATGCACTTTTTCCTCTACTGTGAGAAAATGTCTCAATCAATTTCCAATTTATGTGAATTTACTAACGACATAAAGCTGGGAATTATTCTTGGTGAGGGAAAAAAACGCAAATATTGCTGCCAGAAATGTACTGTGCCTACAGAAATGATTAATACCACTTCACTTACATAAAAAACAATGTGTTACAGCCTGAATTCAAAATGGATTAAAAATAGTAATAATTCACCCATAAACACACAATACCGCATAATGACAAAGGGAAAACATGTTTTCATAAATATTTAGCTAAGTTATTGAAAATGAAATACAGAAATCTCATTTTCATAAGTATTCACACCCCTGAGTCAATACTTTGTAGAAGCATATTTGTCAGCGATTACAGCTGTTAGTCTTTCTGGGTAAGTCTCTAAGAGATTTCAACACCTGGATTGTGCAACATTTGCCCATTATTCTTTTCAAAATTCTTCAAGCTCTGTCAAATTGGTTGTTGATCATTGCTAGATGACCATTTTCAGATCTTGCCATAGATTTTCAAGTGTACTGAACAAAAATATAAACGCATCATGCAACAATTTCAAAGATTTTACTCATTTATAGTTCATATAAGGAAATCAGTCAATTTAAATAAATTAATTAGGCCCTAATCTATGGATTTCACATGACTGGGAATCCAGATATGAATCAGTTGATCACAGATACCTTAAAAAAAGGTAGAGGGGTGGATCAGAAAACCAATCAGAATCTGGTGTTACCACCATTTTCCTCATGCAGCGTGACATATCTCCTTCTCATAGAGTTGATCAGGCTGTTGATTGTGAATGTTGTTCCACTCCTCTGTACCCTCAGAATAATAATGCTGTTCCACTCCTCTGTACCCTCAGAATAATAATGCTGTTCCACTCCTCTGTACCCTCAGAATAATAATGCTGTTCCACTCCTCTGTACCCTCAGAATAATAATGCTGTTCCACTCCTCTCAGAATAATAATGCTGTTCCACTCCTCTGTACCCTCAGAATAATAATGCTGTTCCACTCCTCTGTACTCTCAGAATAATAATGCTGTTCCACTCCTCTGTACCCTCAGAATAATAATGCTGTTCCACTCCTCTGTACCCTCAGAATAATAAGTTAGGTAATATGTGAAAAGGACAAGCAGATGTACATCATGTGACGTGATTACGCACCCTAGTCCCTTTATAGAGCATTACTTTTGACCCTAATGGCACCCTGTCCCCCACTACCTTTTAACAGAGCCCAGCGCACTTTAACGGGAAAAGGGTGCCATTTGGGACAAAACCGGAATGTATTCTTCCCTGAACGGCGTCAATGCAAAGAGACCTTGACGAGATGGCATAGCTAGAGCCCCATGTATCCAGTCACACTGGTTCCTAAGCAACAGGTCATCTCACGACACATGCTATGATTCCCAATTGGCACGTTGTTCCCTACACAGTGCACTACGTTAGACCATCCCTGGTCCAGAGTCCTATGAGGCCTGGTCAAAAGTAGTAAACTATATTGGGAACAGGGTGCAATTTGGGACACAACACACGCCATTGTAGCAGAAATTGTTTTTCCACAGCTCATCTCAAAAGCATCTCATCTCATCTCAGAGAATAGAGAGAGATCACAACAAGACTAGTATTGTTTAAAGACCAAAATCACAGACTGCATCCCAAATGGCACCCTATTGGTATTATGAGACAACTCAGCAGCTAGTTAATCTGTATCAGCCTGTATACTTTGGAAATAGTCTAGATATTTCAGTGGTTTTGCTTTCCTTTATTTAGCTGCATCAGTTGCGGCAAAACCACATTAAAAATTTCTAAATGGTTCTTGCTGTCCCTCTGTCTGTAATTTGAATATGATTGGCTGATGGGAAAGCATGGATGCAGTTCCATAAACATGGCTGCTTGCTACGCCAATACGCTTATAACTAGAATGACTCTGAGTAAGTAGATAAAGGACCTCACTGCCAAACTCCCGAAGTATCCCTTTAAGTCAAGACTGTAACTAGGCCACTCAAGAACATTCAATATCGTCTTGGTAAGTAACTCCAGTGTGTATTTGGTCTTGCGTTTTCAGGTTATTGTCCTGCTGAAAGGTACAGTTGAAGTCGGAAGCTTACATACACTTAGGTTGGAGTCATTAAAACTCGTTTTTCAACCACTCCACAAATGTCTTGTTAACAAACTATAGTTTTGGCAAGTCGGTTAGGACATCTACTTTGTGCATGACACAAGTAATTTTTCCAACAATTGTTTACAGACAGATTATAACACTTATAATTCACTGTATCACAAATCCAGTGGGTCAGAAGTTTACATACACGAAGTTGACTGTGCCTTTAAACAGCTTGGAAAATTCCAGAAAATGATGTAATGGCTTTATAAGCTTCTGATAGCCTAATTGACATCATTGACATCATTTGAGTCAATTGGAGGTGTACCTGTGGATGTATTTCAAGGCCTACCTTCAAACTCAGTGTCTCTTTGCTTGACATCATGGGAAAATCAAAATAAATCAGCCAAGACCTCAGAAAAACAATTGTAGACCTCCACAAGTCTGGTTCATCCTTGGGAGCAATTTCCAAATGCCTGAAGGTACCACGTTCATCTGTACAAACAATAGTACGCAAGTATAAACACCATGGGACCACGCAGCCGTCATTCCGCTCAGGAAGGAGACGCGTTCTGTCTCCTAGAGATGAACGTACTTTGGTACGAAAAGTGCAAATCAATCCCAGAACAACAGCAAAGGACCTTGTGAAGATGCTGGAGGAAACAGGTACAAAAGTATCTATATCCACAGTAAAACAAATCCTATTTCGACATAACCTGAAAGGCCGCTCAGCAAGGAAGAAGCCACTGCTCCAAAACCGCCATAAATAAGCCAGACTATGGTTTGCAACATTTTACATTTTAGTCATTTAGCAGACGCTCTTATCCAGAGCGATTTACAGTTAGTGAGTGCATACATTTTCATACTCAACTGCACATGGGGACAAAGATCGTACTTTTTGGAGAAATGTCCTCTGGTCTGATGAAACAATAATAAAACTGTTTGGCCGTAATGACCATCGTTATGTTTGGAGGAAAAAGGGGGTGCTTGCAAGCCGAAGAACACCATCCCAACCGTGAAGCACGGGGGTGGCAGCGTCATGCTGTGGGAGTGCTTTGCTGCAGGAGGGACTGGTGCACTTCACAAAATAGATGGCATCATGAGGAAGGAAAATTATGTGGATATATTGAAGCAACATCTCAAGACATCAGTCAGGAAGTTAAAGCTTGGTCGCAAATGGGTCTTCCAAATGGACAATGACCCCAAGCATACTTCCAAAGTTGTGGCAAAATGGCTTAAGGACAGCAAAGGCAAGGTATTGGAGTGGCCATCACAAAGCTCTGACCTCAATCCTATTGGAAATTTGTGGGCAGAACTGAAAAAGTGTGTGTGAGCAAGGAGGCCTACAAACCTGACTCAGTTACACCAGCTCTGTCAGGAGGAACGGGCCAAAATTCACCCAACTAATTGTGGGAAGCTTGTGGAAGGCTACCCGAAACGTTTGACCCAAGTTAAACAATTTAAAGGCAATGCTACCAAATACTAATTGATTGTATGTAAACTTCTGACCCACTGGGAATGTGATGAAATAAATAAAAGCTGAAATAAATAATTCTCTCTACTATTATTCTGACATTTCACATTCTTAAAATAAAGTGGTGATCCTAACTGACCTAAAACAGGGAATTATTACTAGGATTAAATGTCAGGAATTGTGAAAAACAGAGTTTAAATGTATTTGGCTAAGGTGTATGTAAACTTCCAACTTCAACTGTAGATTTGTCTGTTGCAAAGCAGACTGAACCAGGTTTTGTCTGTGCTTAGCTCTATTCCATTTATTTGTATCCTATGAAACCCGAAACATGATGCAACCACCACTATGCATGAAAATATGAAGAGTGATGTGTTGGATTTACCCCAAACATAAGACATTGTATTCAGGACAAAAAGTGAATTTCTTTGCCACATTTTTTGCAGGATTACTTGTGCCTTGGTGTACAGCAATGGCCACCAACCTTTTCAGTCAAGATTACTTTGAGTCCAAAAGCAAGCCTATATCTACAGCTCAGATTGTTTTATTCTTAAAGAGAACATCACTGGTCATCCCTACTGCATCTAGATGCTCTGCCCAGAACAGAGCGGCATGTCTTGCTCTTCATTGTAACCAGAGGGCTGATATAAATACTATGCATGCCCGTCTCTCTTGGCTAAGAGTTTAGGAGAGACTGACTGCATCACTTCTTCTTTTTATAAGAAACAATGTGTTGGAAATCCCAAATAGTTTGCATAGTCAACTTACACACAGCTCTGACACACACACTTACCCCACCAGACATGCCACCAGGGGTCTTTTCACAGTCCCCAAATCCAGAAGAAATTCAAGAAAGCGTTGTCACGATCGTTTACAGATGAGACGGACCAAGGCGCAGCGTGATAAGCGTACATATTTATTAACGTACTGAACACGAGCAAAAACAACAAACAAACGATACGTGACGTCCAAGGTAGACTAATAACATACCTATACGGAACAAGATCCCACACAGACTGGTGCCAAACGGCTGCCTAAGTATGGTCCCCAATCAGAGACAACGAGCTACAGCTGCCTCTGATTGGGAACCACCCTGGCCAACATAGATCTACACGATCTAGAAACTCAAACATAGAAAACTAAACATAGAAACTACAGCTGTTCTTGTCTATTAATGTTCTGTATTATGTCATGTTTCATGTTTTGTGTGGACCCCAGGAAGAGTAGCTGCTGCTTTTGCAACAGCTAATGGGGATCCTAATAAAATACAAAATACCATCTGATCTTGCGGACTCACTAAACACAAATGCTTCGTTTGTAAATTATGTCTGAGTGTTGGAGTGTTCCCCTGGCACATTGGCTTTGCTTGACCTGCCAATGTTGTTCTTCTCAGATCATTTTGAAATTATAAAAAAATTGGGTATAAGATCACACTGGTAATAGATCATTTTTTGTATTAATTGTGAGGCAATGCTAAGTGAGCATAATATATATATATATACATATATATATATATATATATACACATATTGATATACACACATACATATATATATATATATATATATATATATATATATATATATATATATATATATATATATATATATATACCTTTACCAGTCAAAAGTTTGGACACACACAGGTTTTTTATTCAAAGTATATTATATATATATATATTGTATAGTATATTATACCTAATCATTAAAAGTATATATTTTATATTTGAGATTCTTCTTATTTCTTTGCTTTTTGTCGTGATATGTGTTTTGTCCTATATATATTTTTTGTAATCTTTTTTTTTTAGCCCAGCCCCCGTCCCTGCAGGAGGCCTTTTGCCTTTTGGTAGGCCGTCATTGTAAATAAGAATTTGTTCTTAACTGACTTCAAATCAAATCAAATGTTATTTGCCACATGCGCCGAATACAACAGGTGTAGACATTACCGTGAAATGCTTACTTACAGCCCTTAACCAACAATGCATTTATTTTTTAATAAAAAAGTAAAATAAAACAACAACAACAAAAAGTGTTGAGAAAAAAAGAGCAGAAGTAAAATAAAATAACAGTAGGTAGGCTATATACAGGGGGGTACCGGTGCAGAGTCAATGTGCGGGGGCACCGGCTAGTTGAGGTAGTTGAGGTAATATGTACATGTGGGTAGAGTTGAAGTGACTATGCATAAATAATTAACAGAGTAGCAGCAGCGTAAAAAGGATGGGGTGGGGGGGGTCAGTGCAAATAGTCCGGGTAGCCATGATTAGCTGTTCAGGAGTCTTATGGCTTGGGGGTAGAAGCTGTTGAGAAGTCTTTTGGACCTAGACTTGGCGCTCCGGGACCGCTTGCCGTGCGGTAGCAGAGAGAACAGTCTATGACTAGGGTGGCTGGAGACTTTGACAATTTTGAGGGCCTTTAACTTGCCTAGTTAAATAAAGGTTAAATAAAGTAAAAAATAAAAATAAAACATCTCTCTGGGCCTGCCAGGTAGACGGAGTGTATTGATAAACCATCCAAAGTGTAATAAATAACTTGCTCAAAGGGATATTCAATGTCTGCTTTTTTATTTTACCCATCTACCAATAGGAGCCCTTCTTTGAAAGGCACTGAAAACCTCCCTGGTCTTTGTTGATGAATATTTTTGAAATTCACTGCTCAGCTGAGGGACCTGATAATAACCAGATAATTGTATGTTTACAGAGAAGAGGTAGTCATTTAAAAACCATGTTATACTCCATTATTGCACACAGAGTGAGTCAATGCAACTTATTATGTGACTTGTTAAGCAAATGTTTACTCCTGAACTTATTTAGGCTTGCCATAACAAAGGGGTTGAATACTTATTGACTGAAGACATTTCAGCTTTTCCTTTTTTATTAAATTGTAAAAATATCTAAAAACATAATTCCACTTTGACATTATGGGGTATTGTGTGTAGATGAGTGACAACATCTCATTGTAATCCATTTTAAATTCAGGCTTTAACAACATTTGGAAAAAGTCAAGGGGTGTGAATACTTCCTGAAGGCATTGTAGATGACTAACATTACTATAACGTTTATAGAAAAGATAATCAACCTATATATATATTTAAATAATATCCTCTTTGAGAACTAACAATCACCGAAATTAAAGCTAGACAGTCTGGGAGAACTGAAAACAATTAATTTAGCTGTATTGATTTTGCTATTATGTTTGAGCAAAAGAACACAGCATTAGCCATGGCAAAATGCACACTAAATGTTCTCTCAGCTCCATGGCAGAATATGTTGAACTTTAGGACATTCTGCAACATTTTCTCTCAGGTCCAAGGCAAAATGTGTAGAATTTCAGGAAATTAGCTTTAAAACAAACAATTTCTCTCAGCTCCATGGAGAAATTTGTAGAATTGCAGGAAATTGGATTAAATATTAAAACATTTCTCTCCACCGCCAAGATGGGGGCCTCTAAAATGTTCTCTCAAATCCAACAGGCTGACCGCACCCATTGCCACACACCACCTAAGCCCTTTTTGATCCAGAAAAAACCCTGATCACCATTAGGTTTTGATATCAGCTGGTTTGGATACAGTAGCAGACAGGGACTGAAATCCTATATGGACCATTCCTTCTCACATTAAGACATGGAAGGCTTAGCTATGTTCTCTCCTGGGCTCCGAGAGCGAGAAGAGTCTAGTGGAAACACACACACACACACACACACACACACACACACACACACACACACACACACACACACACACACACACACACACACACACACACACACATACACACACACACACACACACACACACACACTCAACACACACACACACACACACACACACACACACACACACACACACACACATACACACACACACACACACACACACACACACCACACACACACACACACACCACACACACACACACACACACACACACACACACACACACACACACACACACACACACACACACACACACACACACACACACACACACACACACACACACACACACACACACACTCAGGGAGCTAGAAGAGGCTCAATATGACTTCAGACCACATGCTCTTTCTCTGGAGACTCCAGACTGGTCAATAATATCTAATAACAAGCAGACAAAGAGACAGAGAACACTTCCTAAATGGCACCCTATTCCCTATCTAGTGCACTACTTTAGACCAGAGCCCATAGCCAAATGGCACCCTATTCCCTATCTAGTGCACTACTTTAGACCAGAGCCCATAGCCAAATGGCACCCTATTCCCTATCTAGTGCACTACTTTAGACCAGAGCCCATAGCCAAATGGAACCCTATTCCCTATCTAGTGCACTACTTTAGACCAGGGCCCATAATAAGGTCATGGATCCCAGAGTAATAACATGATGACACAGGTCATAACAGCTTTAACCTGCCAGTCGCAGGCATTTACCATGTACTGGTGTCCTGAATCAACCATGTACTGGTGTACTGTATCAACCATGTACTGGTGTACTGTATCAACCATGTACTGGTGTCCTGTATCAACCATGTACTGGTGTACTGTATCAACCATGTACTGGTGTCCTGTATCAACCATGTACTGGTGTACTGTATCAACCATGTACTGGTGTCCTGTATCAACCATGTACTGGTGTACTGTATCAACCATGTACCGGTGTCCTGTATCAACCATGTACTGGTGTCCTGTATCAACCATGTACTGGTGTACTGTATCAACCATGTACTGGTGTACTGTATCAACCATGTACTGGTGTCCTGTATCAACCATGTACTGGTGTACTGTACCAACCATGTACTGGTGTCCTGTATCAACCATGTACTGGTGTACTGTATCAACCATGTACTGGTGTCCTGTATCAACCATGTACTGGTGTACTGTATCAACCATGTACTGACCAAGTGATTTACAGGAAATCCAACTTTGCCACTTGTGTATCAGTAAATGATGTCACTCAGAAATACGTCTGGATACAAAAACTATTGCTACTCTTCTCCATTCCGTCTCAGGGAGAGATGCTAGAAACTATTATCACTGCCAACATACAATGTTAACATTGAAGACTGTCAGCAGACACTGACAGCAGAGGCTGTCAGCAGAGACTGTCAACAGATGAATAGGAGTGTATGAGTGGTCAGTGGTCAGTGGGTGGTCAGTGGTCAGTGGTGAGTGAGTGGTGATATGTGTTTTTAAACTGCACCTCAGACAGCAGATATAAATTAGAGGAACAGAAACTAGCACTGGTTAACAGACAGCCACCTAAATAGACACATTATTTACATCTTTATAGTCATTTTAATGTCCAAAATATAACTAAGAAATCTACTCTGGTTTGTTCCAATTACTGGATGTCTTTTTAATTTGTGTTTTTGGAGCTCAGCTAACCTAGTAGAGATGATTTCTCCTGGGCTCTTTCCTCCAGGTCGTCACACAAACAAATGCATTCCCATTATTGAAAGTGGTGATACAAAATGCCTTGATTTTGTACAGTCACACAGAAATGATAGCAACAGCACGACGGGTGTTTAATCCAATGTTAGAACAAAGACTCTGTGATTCTCTGAACAATGTAAAGTAGCCAAGACTCCGTTTGAAGCACGTACTGCAAACAGCCTGGAGAGGCCTGCTAGAGAACTACTGCAAACAGCCTGGAGAGGCCTGCTATAGAGCTACTGAATGTGACTGTGTATTAGATCATACAGACGCTGGGCTCCTCAGCTCAACTCTCCAGAGGAACCATCTCCCAGCAGGGTTAGAGACAGCCTTTATCAGTCTCTCTCTTCTCTCCCCCCTCCCTCTCTCTCGCTTCTCTTTCTCTTATCCCTCCTCCTCTCTCCTCTCTCTCTCTCTCTCTCTCTCTCTCTCTCCCCCCCTCTCTCTCTCGCTTCTCTTTCTCTCTCTCTCTCTTTCTCTCTCTCTCTCTCTCTCTCTCTCTCTCTCTCTCTCTCTCTCTCTCTCTTCTCTTCTCTCTCTCTCCCTCCCTCTCTCTCTCTAGCTCTCTTTCTCAGTCTCGTCTCTTCTCTCTACCAGTCTCTTCTCTTGTCAGGGTTTTAACTCTGGCTTTGATCAATAATGATGCTGCTCTGTCTGTACAGCACTGTGTCTCTACTATCAAATAACGCCACATGTCGCTGGGAGGATGTTTGCAGAGTAAAGGAACAGTGAGAAGTTGAGGTGAGCTCAAACATAAGAACATTTTATTTTCAATTAAGAAATTATACAAATGTGAGTGCAATCTCACAACACCAACGAGTATTACTGTATTAATCTTTTTAAAAAGGAACATGAATGCTCTTTTGCATAATAAAAGAAAGCTTAGCCATTCCAAAGAAAATCTACTTCTTCACAGGAATTACAGTGAACACAATGTGACAGTATAGAGCTGTTACTACAATGTAAAATGTCATTTTCAAAGACATTTCAAATACATTGAGGCACACAATGAAAACAACCACCCATACAAACCCAGGGCTTGTCAGGGTTTATGTTAATGGAAAAATCTTCCCAAAGGGATTGAGCTGAGAACAAAGCACTTTGGTCCTCTACATGACGTGAGAGGGTTATGGTGCTTCTCCTGCAGGCATGTGACGTGACGTTGGAGACATGTCTCTGGAGACTTCAAGGTACCATGCACGGAGGGGCTATGACATCATATTATTAGCTGAGAAGTATCCTGCTACGAAGCAGGTTGAAGGAGTTGGTAGGTCAACTCCGGTCATATGAAATGTTGGAACAGCGTCGGAGAAGATGGCTGCCGTTTTACAGCCCTCTAACCAATTGTACTATTATGTGTGTTTTTCCGCGTTATTTGTAATTTATTTTGTACATAATGTTTCTGCCATCGTCTCTTATAACCAAAAAGAGCTTCTGGATATCAGGACAGCGATTACTCACCTCGCATTGGACGAAGATTTTTTCTTCAACGAGGCGGTCGCGAAGGATATCCTACAGACACCCGACAAGGCCCAGATCCCCGTCATTCGCGTGAGGAAGAGACGGAGATATCGCGGACGCAGATCCGGGTGCCTTGTAAGGATCCGACGGCGAGCGAGTAAACTGCCCCTTCCATCAATCCTATTAGCCAACGTTCAATCTTTTGAGAATAAAATTGACGATTTAAGATTACGGTTATCCTACCAACGGGACATTAAAAACTGTAATATCTTATGTTTCACGGAGTCGTGGCTGAACGACAACAATGATAACATTCAGCTAGCAGGCTATACGCTACATCGGCAGGACAGAACGGCAGACTCCGGTAAGACGAGGGGCGGCGGTCTGTGTATATTTGTAAACAACAGCTGGTGCACAAAATCAAATACTAAGGAAGTCTCTAGGTTTTGCTCGCCTGAGGTAGAGTATCTTATGATAAGCTGTAGACCACACTATTTACCAAGAGAGTTTTCATCTATATTTTTCATAGCTGTCTATTTACCACCACAAACCAATGCTGGCATTAAGATTGCACTGAATGAGTTGTACAAGGCCATTAATCAACAGGAAAACGCTCATCCAGATGCAGCGCTCCTAGTGGCCGGGGACTTTAATGCAGGGAAACTTAAATCCGTTCTACCTAATTTCTACCAGCATGTAAAATGTGCAACCAGAGGGAAAAAAACTCTAGACCACCTTTACTCCACACACAGAGACGCATACAAAGCTCTCCCTCGCCCTCCATTTGGCAAATCTGACCATAACTCTATCCTCCTGATTCCTGCTTATAAGCAAAAACTGAAGCAGGAAGCACCAGTGATTCGGTTAATAAAAAAGTGGTCAGATGACGCAGATGCTAAGCTACAGGACTGTTTTGCTAGCACAGACTGGAACATGTTCCGGGATTCTTCAGACAGCATTGAGGAGTACACCACATCCGTCACTGGCTTCATCAATAAGTGCATCGATGATGTCGTCCCCACAGTGACCGTACGTACATACCCCAACCAGAAGCCATGGATTACAGGAAACATCCGCACTGAGCTAAAGGGTAGAGCTGCCGCTTTCAAGGAACGGGACTCTAACCCGGACGCTTATAAGAAATCCCGCTATGACCTCCGACGAACCATCAAACAGGCAAAGAGTCAATACAGGTCTAAGATTGAATCATACTACACTGGCTCTGACGCTCCTCGGATGTGGCAGGGCTTGAAAACTATTACAGACTACAAAGGGAAGCACAGCCGCGAGCTGCCCAGTGACACAAGCCTACCAGACGAGCTAAACCACTTCTATGCTCGCTTCGAGGCAACTAACACTGAAGCATGCATGAGAGCACCAGCTGTTCCGGATGACTATGTGATCACGCTCTCCGTAGCCGATGTGAGTAAGACTTTTAAGCAGGTCAACATTCACAAGGCCGCAGGGCCAGACGGATTACCAGGACGTGTACTCCGAGCATGTGCTGACCAACTGGCAAGTGTCTTCACTGACATTTTCAACATGTCCCTGACTGAGTCTGTAATACCAACATGTTTCAAGCAGACCACCATAGTCCCCGTGCCCAAGAACTCTAAGATAACCTGCCTAAATGACTACCGACCCGTAGCACTGACGTCTGTAGCCATGAAGTGCTTTGAAAGACTGGTCATGGCTCACATCAACAGCATAATCCCAGAAACCCTAGACCCACTCCAATTTGCATACCGCCCCAACAGATCCACAGAGGATGCAATCTCTATCGCACTCCACACTGCCCTTTCCCACCTGGACAAGAGGAACACCTACGTGAGAATGCTATTCATTGACTACAGCTCAGCGTTCAACACCATAGTGCCCTCTAAGCTCATCACTAAGCTAAGGATCCTGGGACTAAACACCTCCCTCTGCAACTGGATCCTGGACTTCCTGACGGGCCGCCCCCAGGTGGTAAGGGTAGGTAACAACACATCTGCCACACTGATCCTCAACACGGGGGCCCCTCAGGGGTGCGTGCTCAGCACTGATCCTGTACTCTCTGTTCACCCATGACTGCATGGCCAGACACGACTCCAACACCATCATTAAGTTTTCCGACGACACAACAGTGGTAGGCCTGATCACCGACAACGATGAGACAGCCTATAGGGAGGAGGTCAGAGATCTGGCCGTGTGGTGCCAGGACAACAACCTCTCCCTCAACGTGACCAAGACAAAGGAGATGATTGTGGACTACAGGAAAAAAAAGAGGACTGAGCACGCCCCCATTCTCATCGACGGGGCTGTAGTGGAACAGGTTGAAAGCTTCAAGTTCCTTGGTGTCCACATCACCAACAAACTATCATGGTCCAAACACACCAAGACAGTCGTGAAGAGGGCACGATAAAGCCTATTCCCCCTCAGGAGACTAAAAAGATTTGGCATGGGTCCTCAGATCCTCAAAAAATTCTACAGCTGCACCATCGAGAGCATCCTGACTGGTTGCATCACCGCCTGGTATGGCAACTGCTTGGCCTCTGACCGCAAGGCACTACAGAGGGTAGTGCGTACGGCCCAGTACATCACTGGGGCAAAGCTCCCTGCCATCCAGGACCTCTATACCAGGCGGTTTCAGAGGAAGGCCCTCAAAATTGTCAAAGACTCCAGCCACCCTAGTCATAGACTGTTCTCTCTGCTACCGCACGGCAAGCGGTACCGGAGTGCCAAGTCTAGGTCCAAAAGACTTCTCAACAGCTTCTACCCCCAAGCCATAAGACTCCTGAACAGCTAATCATGGCTACCCGGACTATTTGCACTGCCCCCCCACCCCATCCTTTTTACGCTGCTGCTACTCTGTTAAGTATTTATGCATAGTCACTTTAACTCTACCCACATGTACATATTACCTCAACTACCTCAACTAGCCGGTGCCCCCGCACATTGACTCTGCACCGGTACCCCCCTGTATATATAGCCTCCCTACTGTCACTTTATTTTACATCTGCTCTTTTTTTCTCAACACTTTTTTGTTGTTGTTGTTTTATTCTTACTTTTTTTGTTTAAAATAAATGCACTGTTGGTTAAGTGCTGTAAGTAAGCATTTCACTGTAATGTCTGCACCTGTTGTATTCGGCGCATGTGACCAATAAAATTTGATTTGATTTGATTTGATTTGATTTGAAAGTGGTTCACCTTTTAGCCAGGTACATTTACATGGCAACGAATCCTTCAGAACTAACCTGCTCCGGGCCAGGCTAACTCAGGGCTAACTCAGGGCTAACTCAGGGCTAACTCAGGGCTAACTCAGGGCTAACTCAGGGCTAACTCAGGGCTAACTCAGGGCTAACTCAGGGCTAACTCAGGGCTAACTCAGGGCTAACTCCATCTCCTTTAACAGCTCCGGGATGAAATGACTGAGCCGTGAGTTGAGGACCAATGAAATGACTGAGCCGTGAGTTGAGGACCAATGAAATGACTGAGCCGTGAGTTGAGGACCAATGAAATGACTGAGCCGTGAGTTGAGGACCAATGAAATGACTGAGCCGTGAGTTGAGGACCAATGAAATGACTGAGCCGTGAGTTGAGGACCAATGAAATGACTGAGCCGTGAGTTGAGGACCAATGAAATGACTGAGCCGTGAGTTGAGGACCAATGAAATGACTGAGCCGTGAGTTGAGGACCAATGAAATGACTGAGCCGTGAGTTGAGGACCAATGAAATGACTGAGCCGTGAGTTGAGGACCAATGAAATCAGATTCCCTTCCTCTTGCAAAGATTGCATCATCATCTCCTTCTTTAGAGGAAGATGACTGATTAAATATTCTATTAATCAAAAAAAGTTTGTGTGTTAAAAAATAGTAATGTTAAAATATATCACATTACACATTTACACATTTTAAACTAAACGCAATGTAGCACTTCTGTATGACTTAATACAACATACAATAGGAGTTGGAAAAAAGGTGCATATGTATGTATGTGTTTATGTATGTGTGTATGTATGTGTGTATATGTGTATATATATATATGTATGTGTATATATATATATATATATATATATATATATATATATATATATATATATATATATATATATGTATATGTATATACAGTGAGGGAAAAAAGTATTTGATCCCCTGCTGATTTTGTACATTTGCCCACTGACAAAGACATGATCAGTCTATAATTTTAATGGTAGGTTTATTTGAACAGTTAGAGACAGAATAACTTCAAAATAATCCAGAAAAACGCATGTCTGTTTTCAGCAGCTGGTATTTTTGAATTCGGTTGTCATATTGGCAGGTTTGCTAGCAACAAACTATTTAGCTAGCTTCTAGCCTAATGTTTGATATGCAATCTCCTCGTAATGAACAGTGTCGAGTGTCCTGACGAGAAGGCACATTTTTCTAGCTATGCCAGGCATCATCAGGCCATTACTATGGATTTATATAATATATAATATAATATGCCATTTAGCAGACGCTTTTATCCAAAGCGACTTACAGTCATGCGTGCATACATTTTTTATTTTTTGTGTATGGGTGGTCCCGGGGATCGAACCCACTACCTTGGCGTTACAAGCGCCGTGCTCTACCAGCTGAGCTACAGAAAACAGCTTAAACAAATGCCAATGCAGCTACTTTGCTGTTTTCTGGCGGCAGAAGGTCAGAGGTCGTGCCTGTGTTAGCTGTAGCTAGTTGGCTAGCTAGCAAGCGAGAGACAAGAATGTTGTCAGAGAGCTTGGCAACGGAGTATATACACAGAACAGAAATATAAACGCAACATGCAACAATTTCAAAGATTTTACTGAGTTAATGTTCACATAAGGAAATCAGTCAATTGAAATAAATTCATTAGACCCTAATCTATGGATTTGTCATGACTGGGAATACAGATATGCATCTGTTGGTCACAGATACCTTAAAAAAAGGTAGGGGTGTGGATCAGAAAACCAGTCAGTATCTGGTGTGACGAACATTTGCCTCATGCAGCGTGACATCTCCTTCGCATAGAGTTGCTCAGGCTGTTGATTGTGGACTGTAGTACACCTTGATCCAGAGCATTCCAAACATGCTCAATTGGTGACATATCTGGTGGGTATGCAGGTCATGAAAGAACTTGGACATTTTCAGCTTCCAGGATCCTTGCGACATGGGGCCGTTCATTATCATGCTGAAACATGAGGTACGACAATGGGCCTCAGGATCTCGTCACAGTATCTCTATGCATTCAAATTGCCATCGATAAAATGCATTTGTGTACGTTGTCCATAGATTATGCCTGCCCATACCATAACCCCACCGCCACCATGGGGCACTCTGTTCACAACGTTGACATCAGCAAACCGCTCGCCCACACAACGCCATACTGCCCTGTGCAGTTGAAACCATGAATAGCACACTTCTCCAGCATGCCAGTGGCCATTGAAGGTGAGCGTTTGCCCACTGAAGTCGGTTATGATGCCGAACTGCAGTCAGGTCAAGACCCTGGTGAGGACGACGAGCACGCAGATGAGTTTCCCTGAGATGGTTTCTAACAGTTTGTGCTGAAATTCTGCCGTTGTGCAAACCCACAGTTTCATCAGCTGTCCGGGTAGCTGGTCTCAGATGATCCTGCAGGTGAAGAAGCCGGATGTGGAGGTCCTGGGCTGGCGTGGTCACACGTGGTCTGCGATTGTGAGGCCGGTTGGACGTACTGCCAAATTCTCTAAAATGACATTGAAGGCGGCTTCTGATAGAGAAATTAACATTCAATTATCTGGCAACAGCTCTGGTAGACATTCCTGCAGTCAGCATGCCAATTCCACGCTCCTTCAAAACTTGAGATTTCAGTGGCATTGTGTTGTGTGACAAAACTGCACATTTTAGATATTTTATTTCAGCTCATGAAACATGGGACCAACACTTTACATGTTACGTTTGTATTTTTGTTCAGTGTAGAATGAACAACTGGGTCGCGTCCATAAATATCGAACTAATCGAATGAACAACTGGGTCAGGTCTCTAACAACCAAAAGATGAAAAGTATGATTTAAAAAAAATATTATGCCGGTAAATGTGGGCTTTAGTATTGTTTTCTTTGGTAATTGTGGTAAAGTGGCTCGGCGGCTGCGTCGTTCATTATCTCCAAGGTAATGTAGAGAACGGAGGTCATGGAGCACTTAACAAACCAGGAGATAATGCAGTGTACAACAACACAGATAAACTGTCTTTCATTAGAACACCACTTTACACACTGAAAGGCAACGATTGCTCCCCCTCCACACTCCCATCATCACAATTAGTCCCAATAAGGAGGATATCTCTGACATGACAGCGGTATCTCTGGGCTCTGTTAGTCAGATCCCCCAAAGAAACGCAAGGAAGAGACTCCGAACAGAAGTGACAAAAAAAAAAGCAGAAAGAAAAAGAACGAAAAAGACACGAGCACCTGCCCACACAAGCGAACCACTCCGCCCCCTCCAGTATAAAAACCATAATCACACGCATCGCTAACCGCACCATATAAATACATCCTCCCTCTCACATCCACATCCATCTAACACCGGCCTCCCCCTCCATACTCACCTCCCCTATCCCCCTCCATTCATCACCCCCACTCCCCTCCTCCCCCTCCTCCCCCTCCCTCTCACCCCCTCCCGAAGGTCCCCGGTACCAGATGAAAACATTAATGGAAGTATACTGCAATGACTTAAAAATCATATAATGTGATTTTTTTGATTTTTGTTTTAGATTCCGTCTCTCACAGTTGAAGTGTACCTATGATAAAAATGACAGACCTCTACATGCTTTGTAAGTAGGAAAACCTGCAAAATCGGCAGCGTATCAAATACTTGTTCTCCCCACTGTACCTAACACAGCCACATTTCTCTTAGGGTCCCCAAAAGGCCCGAACCGGTCCTGTCTCTATAGATCAGCCAGAGCCGGTCCTGTCTCTACAGATCAGCCAGAGCCGGTCCTGTCTCTATAGATCAGCCAGAGCCGGTCCTGTCTCTATAGATCAGCCAGAGTTGGTCCTGTCTCTATAGATCAGCCCGAGCCGGTCCTGTCTCTATAGATCAGCCAGAGCCGGTCCTGTCTCTATAGATCAGCCAGAGCCGGTCCTGTCTCTATAGATCAGCCAGAGCCGGTCCTGTCTCTATAGATCAGCCAGAGCCGGTCCTGTCTCTATAGATCAGCCCGAGCCGGTCCTGTCTCTATAGATCAGCCAGAGCCGGTCCTGTCTCTATAGATCAGCCAGAGCCGGTCCTGTCTCTATAGATCAGCCAGAGCCGGTCCTGTCTCTATAGATCAGCCAGAGCCGGTCCTGTCTCTATAGATCAGCCAGAGCCGGTCCTGTCTCTATAGATCAGCCAGAGCCGGTCCTGTCTCTATAGATCAGCCAGATGAACAGACTGACGGTGGGACACTCTCCATCTCTACAGAACAACCAGATAAAACAGACCAGTACTTTGTACTGATCTGATTTGTACAAACATCATGGTGACCAATGCCCATTCCTCTGGCTTCAAAGCAGCAATTTATCCTGCTACTTAGTCAACCACTGAACTAAATTAGAATAGCAGATCTTATAGTCTAACAAATCAAATGACCGCTTTGTAAAGAACTCTCTTTACTCACACGTGACACGTGAGACTTGTTTGGGGCAGAGCCATATCTGTGACATGCATTTGGGCTCATTGCTGTCATAAATGTGGAAGTCATAAATATCTTCGCTTCATCCCAAATGCCCTGGTCTAAAGCAGTGCACTAGATAGGGGAATAGGGTGCCATTTGGCTATGGGCTCTGGTCTAAAGTAGTGCACTAGATAGGGAATAGGGTGCCATTTGGCTATGGGCTCTGGTCTAAAGTAGTGCACTAGATAGGGAATAGGGTGCCATTTGGCTATGGGCTCTGGTCTAAAGTAGTGCACTAGATAGGGAATAGGGTGCCATTTGGCTATGGGTCCTGGTCTAAAGTAGTGCACTAGATAGGGAATAGGGTGCCATTTGGGACTCAGATCTTATCTATTTTCATCACATTGGAATAGGCGCCATTAACAGGCTTTGAAGTGATAAATGAATCACCTTGAAATCAAAAGCCCTCTTCTTTAACCATGAGAAAATAAAGCTTTATGACTTTAAGGTCAAAATCCTCCACACACAGGAGATCAGGCAGAAAGCGATATCTGTGACGGGATAAGCCTTTCTCTACTAACAGCAATAACTTTGCAATAAAACAGCAGACAAAGATCTGATTAGACTACGTCCCAGTTGGAAACAGCACAACCTTGATATTGCCCCAGCACAACACTGCCCAGTAACCAGCCCTGCAACCAGAAATGTAAATTAAGTTGTTTTATTACAGTTGAAGTAATACAATCACTACCTTTTGCGCCATTTCTTTCATAGCCACGCCTTCAATTTTCATTGAATCAATAAATATGTGTTATTCTACACTAGTAAACCAATCCATCAGGGTTTGAAAAGCAAATGGGGGAAATTGCATTTAGAATTTCAGTTTTCTTCCTGAATCAACTGAACTGAAATGCGTTTGACCCTGAGACCAACGTGACCTTGAAGGTGAAACTGAACAATGTCATGAATCACCTGCAGAGGAACTAGAGGAAATTCACCTGTTCAACGCCTAGCAACAGTCGCTCACGGAGATATAATGATGACCAAAAGAAAGCACTCATCCTCACGTGCCTTTCACACTGTGCAATTAGGAATGGCTTCGTTAAAAGACAGTACAAAAATATAAAATAAAATATTGCGTCTAGTGTTAGAAAGATAATATTATTCCCCTAGAGTTTGGTAACAAAAGCCAGCTGTTCTTTCAACCTACAGAGAGGAGATGGTACGAGCCACTACAGATCATCCACTGGGTTCAGCTTGAGCGGATAGTCAGGGGACCAGAACATAATTACTAATCATTTGTAGACTTTTGGCAAGAAGCCCAAACAGATATATAACGTTTGACTAAGATAATCATTTCAAACCTTGCTTACGTTTGTATATACGATCACATACACTGCATTCGGAAAGTATTCAGACCATTTACATTTTTCCACATTTTATTACATTACAGCCTTATTCTAAAATTGATTCAATTGTTGTTGTTTTTCTCATCAATCTACACACAATACCCCATAATGACAAAGCAAGTACAGGTTTTAGAACATTTTGCAAATGTATTAAAAATAAAAAACGGAAATATTCTATTTACATAAGTATTCAGACCCTTTACTCAGTACTTTGTTGAAGCACCTTTGGCAGCAATTACAGCCTTGAGTCTTCTTGGGTATGACGCTACAAGCTTGGCACACCTGTATTTGGGGAGTTTCTCCCATTCTTCTCTGCAGATCCTCTCAAGCTCTGTCAGGTTGGATGGGGAGCGTCGCTCCAGAGATGTTCGATCGGGTTCAAGTCCGGGCTCTGGCTGGGCCACTCAAGGACATTCAGAGACTTGTCTTGGCTGTGTGCTTAGGTTTGTTGTCCTGTTGGAAGGTGAAATGCCACAGTTCTCAGAAGTGTTACTTGATAAATGCTGCTCCAGGCACAACTGCTTTGTAAATAGCATGTTAACATTGGCTAAGAAGATGCGTTGGTCAATAAAAGGTAACCTTTACATAGCTAATTACAATAGCTAATGTGGTTAACAAGTAGAAGTGTATTTATTAAAGTATACTTGAAACACATTATAAATACACTTATTTGTAAAGAAAATACAGGAATTTTAATTCAAATACCATTTCTAGTATATTTCTAATATACATCAAATGTAGTTAAGGTGTATTCAAAGTATATTTATTTTGCTCTTTATCTAATATACAAAGAATTAACTTAATTTAGATAACTTGAAATGTATTTAATATACTTAAATGCTAATAAAAAACAAATAAAATGGACATTAAGTGCATTAAATATACTTGATAATTAAGTATGATTTAAGTATATTGAAATATTAAATATTTTTCCGCTTGGGATAGGGCCAGGTTGCTACTTAGAGTAACTTTAATGTTTTGGTTTTTTCAAATTGAAAACCAGATGTTTTAGACTTAGTTATAGAGAAACACGCCATTCTGGTCTTCATTTTGACAGTTTGTTGCAAAAGTGATATATTTCGTATTTTAGTATTTTAAATCTAGCTCTTTTTGCCGCTAGTGGTTCAACACTACCAATGAAATCTACGTCATCTCAAGGGAGGGGTTCGGTATGAAATACACTCGTGGAGTGTGTCCCCTGTATAGAGTATAGCCTCATTATTGTTATTTTATTGTGTTACTTTTTTATTTTTTATTTTGTATATTTAAAAAAATTATTTTCTTACTTTAAAAAAAAAATGCATTGTTGGTTAAGGGCTCGTAAGCAAGCATTTCACGGTAAGGTTGTATTGTCACCTGTTGTATTCGGCGCGTGTGACAAATACAATTTTATTTGATAAATGCATTTCTATGGCTTCCAAAATATTTTTTACAATGGTGGGGAAGTGCTAAGATGGAGGATCGGTGGCTTCAACACAGCGCCCCCTAGCTTCCATCTAGTGTATTTATAAAATAATTGGATTAAAATGTTTTGGACCTGTGAAGACCTCTACTTGAGGCCCAACATAACAATCCCTGTCACCACAGACAGTAACACTGTGAAGGCTGTCACAACAGACAGGAACACTGTGAAGGCTGTCACCACAGACAGGAACACTGTGAAGGCTGTCACAACAGACAGGAACACTGTGAAGGCTGTCACAACAGACAGGAACACTGTGAAGGCTATCACAACAGACAGGAACACTGTGAAGGCTGTCACCACAGACAGGAACACTGTGAAGGCTGTCACAACAGACAGGAACACTGTGAAGGCTGTCACCACAGACAGGAACACTGTGAAGGCTGTCACAACAGATAGGAACACTGTGAAGGCTGCCACAGCAGACAGGAACACTGTGAAGGCTGTCACCACAGACAGGAACACTGTGAAGTCTGTCACAACAGACAGGAACACTGTGAAGGCTGTCACAACAGACAGGAACACTGTGAAGGCTGCCACAACAGACAGGAACACTGTGAAGGCTGTCACCACAGACAGGAACACTGTGAAGGCTGTCACAACAGACAGGAACACTGTGAAGGCTGTCACAACAGACAGGAACACTGTGAAGGCTGTCACCACAGACAGGAACACTGTGAAGGCTGTCACCACAGACAGGAACACTGTGAAGGCTGTCACAACAGACAGGAACACTGTGAAGGCTGTCACAACAGACAGGAACACTTTGAAGGCTGCCACAACAGACAGTAACACTGTGAAGGCTGTCA
Organism: Coregonus sp. 'balchen'; assembly: GCA_902810595.1. Lineage (NCBI taxonomy): Eukaryota > Metazoa > Chordata > Actinopteri > Salmoniformes > Salmonidae > Coregonus > Coregonus sp. 'balchen'. The sequence continues at coordinate 16,809,529 of LR778278.1, read as the reverse complement.
CAACAGACAGGAACACTGTGAAGGCTGCCACAACAGACAGGAACACTGTGAAGGCTGTCACCAAAGACAGGAACACTGTGAAGGCTGTCACAACAGACAGGAACACTGTGACGGCTATCACAACAGACAGGAACACTGTGAAGGCTGTCACCACAGACAGGAACACTGTGAAGGCTGTCACAACAGACAGGAACACTGTGAAGGCTGTCACCACAGACAGGAACACTGTGAAGGCTGTCACAACAGACAGGAACATTGTGAAGGCTGTCACAACAGACAGGAACACTGTGAAGGCTGTCACAACAGACAGGAACACTGTGAAGGCTGTCACCACAGACAGGAACACTGTGAAGGCTGTCACAACAGATAGGAACACTGTGAAGGCTGCCACAGCAGACAGGAACACTGTGAAGGCTGTCACCACAGACAGGAACACTGTGAAGTCTGTCACAACAGACAGGAACACTGTGAAGGCTGTCACAACAGACAGAAACACTGTGAAGGCTGCCACAACAGACAGGAACACTGTGAAGGCTGTCACAACAGACAGGAACACTGTGAAGGCTGTCACAACAGACAGGAACACTGTGAAGGCTGTCACAACAGACATGAAACTGTGAAGGCTGTCACCACAGACAGGAACACTGTGAAGGCTGTCACAACAGACAGGAACACTGTGAAGGCTCTCACAACAAACAGGAACACTGTGAAGGCTGTCACAACAGACAGGAACACTGTGAAGGCTGTCAAAACAGACAGGAACACTGTAAAGGCTGCCACAACAGACAGGAACACTGTGAAGGCTGTCACATCAGACAGGAACACTGTGAAGGCTGTCACAACAGACAGGAACACTGTGAAGGCTGCCACAACAGACAGGAACACTGTGAAGGCTGTCACAACAGACAGGAACACTGTGAAGAATGCCACAACAGACAGGAACACTGTGAAGGCTGTCACAACAGACAGGAACACTGTGAAGGCTGTCACTAAAGACAGGAACACTGTGAAGGCTGTCACCACAGACAGGAACACTGTGAAGGCTGTCACCACAGACAGGAACACTGTGAAGGCTGTCACAACAGACAGGAGCACTGTGAAGGCTTTCACCACAACAGACAGGAACACTGTGAAGGCTGTCACAACAGACAGGAACACTGTGAAGGCTGTCACCACAGACAGGAACACTGTGAAGGCTGTCACAACAGACAGGAACATTGTGAAGGCTGTCACAACAGACAGGAACACTGTGAAGGCTGTCACAACAGACAGGAACACTGTGAAGGCTGTCACCACAGACAGGAACACTGTGAAGGCTGTCACCACAGACAGGAACACTGTGAAGGCTGCCACAACAGACAGGAACACTGTGAAGGCTATCACCACAGACAGGAACACTGTGTAGGCTGTCACAACAGACAGGAACACTGTGAAGGCTGTCACCACAGACAGGAACACTGTGAAGGCTGTCACAACAGACAGGAACACTGTGAAGGCTGTCACCACAGACACGAACACTGTGAAGGCTGTCACCACAGACAGGAACACTGTGAAGGCTTTCACAACAGACAGGAACACTGTGAAGGCTGTCACAACAGACAGGAACACTGTGAAGGCTGTCACAACAGACAGGAACAATGTGAAGGCTGTCACAACAGACAGGAACACTGTGAAGGCTGCCACAACAGACAGGAACACTGTGAAGGCTGTCACCACAGACAGGAACACTGTGAAGGCTGTCACCACAGACAGGAACACTGTGAAGGCTGTCACCACAGACAGGAACACTGTGAAGGCTGTCACAACAGACAGGAACACTGTGAAGGCTGTCACAACAGACAGGAACACTGTGAAGGCTGTCACAACAGACAGGAACACTGTGAAGGCTGCCACCACAGACAGGAACACTGTGAAGGCTGTCACAACAGACAGGAACACTGTAAAGGCTGTCACAACAGACAGGAACACTGTGAAGGCTGTCACAACAGACAGGAACACTGTGAAGGCTGTCACAACAGACAGGAACACTGTGAAGGCTGTCACCACAGACAGGAACACTGTGAAGGCTGTCACCACAGATAGGAACACTGTGAAGGCTGCCACAACAGACAGGAACACTGTGAAGGCTGTCACAACAGACAGGAACACTGTGAAGGCTGCCACAACAGACAGGAACACTGTGAAGGCTGTCACAACAGACAGGAACACTGTGAAGGCTGCCACAACAGACAGGAACACTGTGAAGGCTGTCACCACAGACAGGAACACTGTGAAGGCTGTCAACACAGACAGGAACACTGTGAAGGCTGTCACCACAGACAGGAACACTGTGAAGGCTGTCACAACAGACAGGAACACTGTGAAGGCTGTCACAACAGACAGGAACACTGTGAAGGCTGCCACAACAGACAGGAACACTGTGAAGGCTGTCACAACAGACAGGAACACTGTGAAGGCTGCCACAACAGACAGGAACACTGTGAAGGCTGTCACCACAGACAGGAACACTGTGAAGGCTGTCAACACAGACAGGAACACTGTGAAGGCTGTCACCACAGACAGGAACACTGTGAAGGCTGTCACAACAGACAGGAACACTGTGAAGGCTGTCACAACAGACAGGAACACTGTGAAGGCTGTCACAACAGACAGGAACACTGTTAAGGCTGTCACAACAGACAGGAACACTGTGAAGGCTGTCACAACAGACAGGAACACTGTGAAGACTGTCACCACAGACAGGAACACTGTGAAGGCTGTCACCACAGACAGGAACACTGTGAAGGCTGTCACAGAAGCTGGACTTGGGCCACCAATAGGGTGCTTTTAACTTGCTTGCGTCTTTTCCCAAATAAATAAATAATAACTACAGTAACTGTTAGCGTTTCATTTTCCCGCTGTACCAAAATGTGACCACAAAACCGCAATACGTACCGAACCGTGGGTTTGGTGAACGGTTACACCCCTAATGCTTTCGGATGAAAAGACTGCTCACACGTTAGACACAACACACTATCACAGCTCCCTAAACACGTCAGACAACACACTATCACAGCTCCCCAAACACGTCAGACAACACACTATCACAGCTCCCCAAACACGTCAGACAACACAGTATCACAGCTCCCCAAACACATCAGACAACACACTATCACAGCTCCCTAAACACGTCAGACAACACACTATCACAGCTCCCCAAACACGTCAGACAACACACTATCACAGCTCCCCAAACACGTCAGACAACACACTATCACAGCTCCCCAAACACGTCAGACAACACACTATCACAGCTCCCCAAACACGTCAGACAACACACTATCACAGCTCCCCAAACACGTCAGACAACACACTATCACAGCTCCCCAAACACGTCAGACCTCCCCAAACACGTCAGACAACACACTATCACAGCTCCCCAAACAAGGCTTTGAATTTAACAAGATCAAATCAACAACCAAACACAAAATAAACGATTGAATTCCCACTGAAATGTTGTTACGTATGCATCATGTGAGGGCTTTACAGCAAACAGCATGGAGTGAATACACAAGGCAACAACAGAGGAGAATAAGCTGGCTGGATGCCAACCTGCTCTGGTGCCAGCAACACATCTACTGGGTTCTACCTGTGAGATTTACTTTGGTTTCAACCGGGGAAATAATGTCAATGTTTGCAATAATGCAAATGTATCAGCCAAAACACTATTTGGAACTGGAAGCAGAGGAAATCTGGAAGCCGAGTATAAGCTTATGGATTAATTTGTCAACGTATTACAGTTTTTTTTCGATTGCTAACAAGCATTGTTCAATATAGCGGATACATGTTCAAAACTCTAAATACAGTTATCAAAACAACATGCAACTTGGCAATGCACATCCTACATGTCTCAAAAGCAAATCTTTCTACCAAATGAAAGCTAACAGTCTCTCACAACATGCACACTGTGTCATCCATAGGATCATTACCTACAAAACTCTAAAAACATATACCACTTGAAAATGTGTCAATTTGTCTTTAATATTATATATTTTTAGATGAACCAGCAGTCATTTTTACAAAAGAAGACTGGCAAACCTGTACTGTATAGAATGTCCTGCAAGATATGTAAAGAAACAAAGCAGAAAGGCTGCAATATGCTTCAATACAATTTACTGTATTTTTGCAAATTACTGTATTTAGCTTTTTGCAGAGTAATTCCAAAATACACAAAAATAAATAATTCCGGCACTGTTAAACAAACAAAAAGTGTACACACACTATGAATATTCATAGCATATTGTCCAAATGAAACAGATACATAACAATGCTAGTCAACCCCGTCTGCTGCATTGGGACACAAGTTCTCGTCCACATCACACCGTGTGGCCTCTCGCGCAACACACCTGGGAAAGAATCTCTTTGCACGCCCGATCCATCCCTGGCAATCTTCTGCAGAGATATCCAGGCATTCATTGCATCCAACAGTGACATTTGATCATGTGGATGGTGGTCATAAACTTTCCACCTCCATGAGGAAAATCATTATTCTATGGGGTTGAGGAAGGGAGAGTAAGGGGGGGGAGGAAAAGTGACACCATCCTGGGATGGGCTGCAAACCACTCTGTGACTGCATGGTGAAATGCCACATTGTCCCATACAATCACCCAGGTTTCCATATTTATTCTGACTTGCCCTCTCTCTTCACCTGGCGAAAGCCTTCCATAGAGGTCATCCATGAATGAAGGTGTTATATGGCCCAATTAGTGGTTTATGTAACAGCAGATCCTTCAGAGGATATTGCGGCACACTCCGGCCCGGGACATTCACTGTTGCTCTTTTCCCAGTCACATTCCTTCCACGTCGGCGTGTTTTGGCCATGTTAAAAACCAGCCTCATCCACAAAGACGAACATGTGGGGTGTTGGCCTGGCTTCAAGCTCCACGACGCTCTAAAATATTGTAAATCCACAGGGGCAACATAACAGTTATTCTATAACAGTAGTTTACATTACAGTATACTGTAACTGAGAATCACTGCTGAGTGTGCAGTGCTCTGGGGGGTTTTCTTTACAGTAAAAACAGTCCTGTATTACAGGATATAGACATCTTACCTCTCAATACAGAGACCCCCGGCCAGGATATCATCCATCACCAGCCTGGAAAACCAGTTGGTCACGGCTCAGCGGGAAAACCCTCCCTGAACACCAATAGATAACCACTGAAATGAAAAGCCCTCGTAAGAAGTGATAAATCTCACTAATGTATTGGAGTGTGTTTTTACAGCCTGGGTGTGTGCTGTGTCTCAACAACAGAAACAGGCTTCATTAAGACAGCTGAAAGCCCCCTGGAAACTGGTAACACTGGCTACACAAGTGGTCTTACCAGATTCATACAGGAACAATATGTACTGGGTCTTACCAGATTCATACAGGATAAAGAAGTACTGGGTCTTACCAGATTCATACAGGAGCAATATGTACTGGGTCTTACCAGATTCATACAGGATAAAGAAGTACTGGGTCTTACCAGCTTCATACATGAGCAATATGTACTGGGTCTTAGTATGGCTTATGGTTGCTGTGAGGCCATTAATTGGCAACAACCTCCCACATACGTTTGAATCCTGTACTATGGCTGCAAGCGAACAATAATTTTTGTCACAAAGCAAATAATAATTAAAGAGTCGCTTATTTTCATCTGGAATGAGTTGATCTGAAATAGCCGCTCTACAGCATCATCTCTCATCACCCCCCAGAGATCTCACAACAATTATGGTTTCTGCTATTGGAGTTACAAAATATTTTGATGAGGAAGAACAAATGTATTGTTATTTATCACTGAATCACATAGCCTTACACTGGCCTACAATTGATTCGCTTTCCAGAATACACAAGGTCAACACTCTGAAATCATGTTTCTGATTAAACAGAAAACACTTTGCCAAAGCACTACAGACACCAAAGGCAATATGACTGCTATATCTCCATTAGGTTAAAAGATTGTGAAGAAATCAATGTAATCTTTCAGCTCGGACAGCCTCTCCTCTCCCCTCCCTTTAATAAAGACACCGTCTCTCTCTTCTCCCGTCTGTAATTTATAGGTCCCGTCAGCCCAGCGAGGCTGTAACAGGGTGTATGGGGATCACTGATCTTTAAGGCCCATCAGGGTCTCCTTAGCCGTAACATACCATAATATCTCACACTGTGCGTCTTTAGTCATTATGATACCCCCCCCTCTACTGCCTGTCCCCATCGCAAGGAAAGATAAATATCTATGTTGAGTCCCAAATGGCACCCTATTCCCTATCTAGTGCACTACTTTAGACCAGGGCCCATAGCCAAATGGCACCCTATTCCCTATCTAGTGCACTACTTTAGACCAGGGCCCATAGCCAAATGGCACCCTATTCCCTATCTAGTGCACTACTTTAGACCAGAGCCCATAGCCAAATGGCACCCTATTCCCTATCTAGTGCACTACTTTAGACCAGAGCCCATAGCCAAATGGCACCCTATTCCCTATCTAGTGCACTACTTTAGACCAGAGCCCATAGCCAAATGGCACCCTATTCCCTATCTAGTGCACTACTTTAGACCAGAGCCCATAGCCAAATGGCACCCTATTCCCTATCTAGTGCACTACTTTAGACCAGAGCCCATAGCCAAATGGCACCCTATTCCCTATCTAGTGCACTACTTTAGACCAGGGCCCATAGCCAAATGGCACCCTATTCCCGATCTAGTGCACTACTTTAGACCAGAGCCCATAGCCAAATGGCACCCTATTCCCTATCTAGTGCACTACTTTAGACCAGAGCCCATAGCCAAATGGCACCCTATTCCCGATCTAGTGCACTACTTTAGACCAGAGCCCATAGCCAAATGGCACCCTATTCCCTATCTAGTGCACTACTTTAGACCAGGGCCCATAGCCAAATGGCACCCTATTCCCGATCTAGTGCACTACTTTAGACCAGAGCCCATAGCCAAATGGCACCCTATTCCCTATCTAGTGCACTACTTTAGACCAGAGCCCATAGCCAAATGGCACCCTATTCCCTATCTAGTGCACTACTTTAGACCAGCGCCCATAGCCAAATGGCATCCTATTCCCTATCTAGTGCACTACTTTAGACCAGAGCCCATAGCCAAATGGCACCCTATTCCCTATCTAGTGCACTACTTTAGACCAGAGCCCATAGCCAAATGGCACCCTATTCCCTATCTAGTGCACTACTTTAGACCAGGGCCCATAGCCAAATGGCACCCTATTCCCTATCTAGTGCACTACTTTAGACCAGAGCCCATAGCCAAATGGCACCCTATTCCCTATCTAGTGCACTACTTTAGACCAGAGCCCATAGCCAAATGGCACCCTATTCCCTATCTAGTGCACTACTTTAGACCAGAGCCCATAGCCAAATGGCACCCTATTCCCTATCTAGTGCACTACTTTAGACCAGAGCCCATAGCCAAATGGCACCCTATTCCCTATCTAGTGCACTACTTTAGACCAGAGCCCATAGCCAAATGGCACCCTATTCCCTATCTAGTGCACTACTTTAGACCAGAGCCCATAGCCAAATGGCACCCTATTCCCTATCTAGTGCACTACTTTAGACCAGAGCCCATAGCCAAATGGCACCCTATTCCCTATTTAGTGCACTACTTTAGACCAGGGCCCATAGCCAAATGGCACCCTATTCCCTATCTAGTGCACTACTTTAGACCAGGGCCCATAGCCAAATGGCACCCTATTCCCTATCTAGTGCACTACTTTAGACCAGAGCCCATAGCCAAATGGCACCCTATTCCCTATCTTGTGCACTACTTTAGACCAGAGCCCATAGCCAAATGCCCCTCTATTCCCTATCTAGTGCACTACTTTAGACCAGAGCCCATAGCCAAATGGCACCCTATTCCCTATCTAGTGCACTACTTTAGACCAGAGCCCATAGCCAAATGGCACCCTATTCCCTATCTAGTGCACTACTTTAGACCAGAGCCCATAGCCAAATGGCACCCTATTCCCTATCTAGTGCACTACTTTAGACCAGACCCATAGCCAAATGGCACCCTATTCCCTATCTAGTGCACTACTTTAGACCAGGGCCCATAGCCAAATGGCACCCTATTCCCTATCTAGTGCACTACTTTAGACCAGAGCCCATAGCCAAATGGCACCCTATTCCCTATATAGTGCACTACTTTAGACCAGAGCCCATAGCCAAATGGCACCCTATTCCCTATCTAGTGCACTACTTTAGACCAGGGCCCATAGCCAAATGGCACCCTATTCCCTATATAGTGCACTACTTTAGACCAGAGCCCATAGCCAAATGGCACCCTATTCCCTATCTAGTGCACTATTTTAGACCAGAGCCCATAGCCAAATGGCACCCTATTCCCTATCTAGTGCACTACTTTAGACCAGACCCATAGCCAAATGGCACCCTATTCCCTATCTAGTGCACTACTTTAGACCAGGGCCCATAGCCAAATTTACATTTACATTTTAGTCATTTAGCAGACGCTCTTATCCAGAGCGACTTACAGTTAGTGAATACATATCTTTTTATACTGGCCCCCCGTGGGAATCGAACCCACAACCCTGGCGTTGCAAACGCCATGCTCTAGCAACATCCCTGCCGGCCATTCCCTCCCCTACCCTGGACGACGCTGGGCCAATTGTGCGCCGCCCATGAGTCTCCCGGTCGCGGCCGGCTGCGACAGAGCCTGGATTCGAACCAGGATCTCTAGTGGCACAGTTAGCACTGCGATGCACCCTATTCCCTATCTAGTGCACTACTTTAGACCAGAGCCCATAGCCAAATGGCACCCTATTCCCTATATAGTGCACTACTTTAGACCAGAGCCCATAGCCAAATGGCACCCTATTCCCTATCTAGTGCACTACTTTAGACCAGGGCCCATAGCCAAATGGCACCCTATTCCCTATATAGTGCACTACTTTAGACCAGAGCCCATAGCCAAATGGCACCCTATTCCCTATGTAGTGCACTACTTTAGACCAGGGCCCATAGCCAAATGGCACCCTATTCCCTATGTAGTGCACTACTTTAGACCAGGGCCCATAGCCAAATGGCACCCTATTCCCTATCTAGTGCACTACTTTAGACCAGGGCCCATAGCCGAATGGCACCCTATTCCCTATCTAGTGCACTACTTTAGACCAGGGCCCATAGCCAAATGGCACCCTATTCCCTATGTAGTGCACTACTTTAGACCAGAGCCCATAGCCAAATGGCACCCTATTCCCTATCTAGTGCACTACTTTAGACCAGGGCCCATAGCCAAATGGCACCCTATTCCCTATCTAGTGCACTACTTTAGACCAGGGCCCATAGCCAAATGGCACCCTATTCCCTATCTAGTGCACTACTTTAGACCAGGGCCCATAGCGGAATGGCACCCTATTCCCTATGTAGTGCACTACTTTAGACCAGGGCCCTTAGGGAATAGGGTGCCCCTTGGGATGCAGTCCCAGTTGTCCTCATACCAGGGGGAGATCAATCTGTGACACACAACCTTCCGCAATAACAACGGAAAGTAAATCACAACTGAAATGACCCTCATGACGGATATATATCGTTTTTTCTTCTTTCAGTGGCCATTTTGAAAATGTAAAATCAACCTTTGATGTCCAAAGTTCCTGGGCTGGCTCCTACAATGATGGTATTACAAGGATGTTAGATTAAATCGTTACTGTACAACAATTCAATTGTCATGGTGTTGAATTTATTTGTAAATCTGCTTTAATCTCCAAAAGTCCTTAAAGTTGGTGGCTCAATTCAGGTGGATGTTAGAGGCAGTTTTACTGAACAATGTGTTTGTTTCATATGATTGGCTTTTCATCTATTGTCTAATTGATGTGTATATAGATATGTATTGTCTAATTGATGTGTATATAGATATGTATTGTCTAATTGATGTGTATGTAGATATGTATTGTCTAATTGATGTGTATATAGATATGTATTGTCTAATTGATGTGTATATAGATATGTATTGTCTATATAGATATGTATTGTCTAATTGATGTGTATATAGATATGTATTGTCTAATTGATGTGTATATAGATATGTATTGTGTAATTGTTGTTTATTTACGTGTTGATGCTCATCTGCAAAAGAGACCGTGGTCTCAGCATGACTCCCTGCTAAAATAAAGGTTAAATAAAAAATTGAAGACCATTTGTGTGCTATACAAAGTAATATTGTCACGCCCTGGCTCTGGGGACTATGTTATGTTGAGCCAGGGTATGTAAGTCTATGTTTTGTATATCTATGTTGGCCTGAGTGACTCCCAATCAGAGGCAACGAGTGTCAGCTGGTTGTCTCTGATTGGGAGCCATATTTAACTATCGGTCTTTTCACTTTGTGTTGTGGTTTCTTGTTCCTTTTGGTTTGTGTATCGAAGGACTTCACGTTTCGTTCATTGTTTTGATCGTGTGATCTAGTTAATAAATATAAATATGTTCACCCGCAACGCTGCGCCTTGGTCCACTCTGTTAGACGATCGTGACAGAAGAAACCACCAAGACAGGACCAAGCAGCATGAAGAGGAGAGAGGAAGGACCTGGGATCAGGGGAGTAGGAGTTTCGGCTGGGCCACGCTAAGTGAAGAGGAGAGAGGCTGGTCTATGAAGCAATGGATCGAGAGTCTGGCGAGAGCTAGGGAGGCCTGGTCCACGGGGAGGAGAGAACCCCAGAAAATTTTTAGGGGGGGGCTCACGACGTGGACGACGGGGCAGCAGGAGGCCGCGATGGAGCGGTCCAGCGGGTGTGAAGAGGAGGCCGCCAGGTTAAGGGGGCCACTGGTCACAGAGGAGAGGGAAAGTGTGGAGGCACGGCGAGAGGTACTGGGGTGTATTACCAGTCCGGTCCGGCCCGTTCCTGATCCCTGCATAGGGCCAGTGGCGTGTGTCCCCAGTACGGTTCGGCCTGTTCCTGCCTCTCGCACCGAGCCTGTGGTGCGCGTCGTCAGCCCTGTCCGGCCCGTTCCTGCTCTCCGTACCAAGTCAGTGGTGCGCGTCGCCAGCCCGGTCCGGCCCATTCCTGCTCTCCGCACCAAGTCTGTGGTGCGCGTCGCCAGCCCAGTCCGGCCCATCCAAGCTTCCCGCACCAAGCCAGTGGTGTGCGTCGTCAGTCCGGCACGGCCCGTTCCTGCTCTCCGCACCAAGTCTGTGGTGCGCGTCGCCAGCCCAGTCCGGCCCATCCAAGCTTCCCGCACCAAGCCAGTGGTGTGCGTCGTCAGTCCGGCACGGCCCGTGCCTGCTCTCCGCACCAAGTCTATGGTGCGTTTCGTCAGCCCTGTCCGGCCCGTTCCTGCTCTCCGCACCAAGTCTGTGGTGCGCGTCGCCAGCCCAGTCCGGCCCATCCAAGCTCCCCGCACCAGGTCAGTGGTGCGCGTCGTCAGCCCGGTCCGGCTCATTCCTGCTCCCCGCACCAAGTCAGGGGTGCGCTTCGTCAGCCCGGTCCGGCCCGTTCCTCCTCCACGCATCAAGCCAGGGGTGTGCGTCGTCAGTCCAGCACAACCCGTGCCTGGGTCATGTCCGGAGCCGGATCCGCCGCCGAGGCGGAGTGCCCACCCGGTCCCTCCCCTGTTGTGGTTGTTTGGCGCGGCCGGAGTCCGCGCCTTTGGGGGGGGGTACTGTCACGCCCTGGCTCTGGGGACTATGTTATGTTGAGCCAGGGTGTGTAAGGCTATGTTTTGTATATCTATGTTGGCCTGAGTGACTCCCAATCAGAGGCAACGAGTGTCAGCTGGTTGTCTCTGATTGGGAGCCATATTTAACTATCGGTCTTTTCACTTTGTGTTGTGGTTTCTTGTTCCTTTTGGTTTGTGTATCGAAGGACTTCACGTTTCGTTCATTGTTTTGATCGTGTGATCTAGTTAATAAATATAAATATGTTCACCCGCAACGCTGCGCCTTGGTCCACTCTGTTAGACGATCGTGACAAATATAATCTTATGCGGTAATATTAATATATCATTATTTGTGTGCTGATTGAAATAATGCTACATAATTAAACAAAGTCACTGTTAGCCCCGTCATATTTTCTAGTTGTGAATAACATGATACACATGTTGACTTCTGTATTACACGTTGCTAAATTCCATTTGTAATCATTCTGTACTGTGTCTGGTAGCGAGTGTATGGGGAGAATGGCTATGCTTGAACTGACTGAATATTTTATATATGAATTAGTAGAAATTACCCCAGATATTAGGAGGCTCCTCATAGTCACTTCCTGTTGAACGAGGGAGAGCTCAGTTTGTTGTTTTGAAAGTGTATTCGAAAGTTTCTTAGTAGCTAGCTAACTTTTTAGTTTGGATCCCGCGACGCAGTTGGCATCAGTTGCTGGGACTGCTAGTCTCTGTCCAGGGATCCTGCCGACCAAGGCCGGGTCTGAGGAGCTATTTAGCAATGCTGCTAGCTAGCTGCCTATCACGCTAGCAGGATTTTCTTGAGGGCTTGAATGCAGCCTGCAACGCGGTTAGCCACTGTGGCTGGGACCGTGGATTGTCCCGGGTTTGTGGCTGTCTAGATCCCTGCTGTTTGTTGTTTTCAATCTTCCCTGAGACCTGTCCTGTCTGGAACTGCGAGGAGTAACAGCGTAATCTACGTTGCTTCCATGACTAAGACCAAAGCTGGTGGGAGAACCGTTGAGGACAGTGGTGTCTCACTATCACACGTGAAGGATCTTCTAAACAAACAAAAATAGTTCTACAAGCAGTTGTTACAACAACAAGAACATTGCTTCAAGTGTTTTGCCCAAATACTGGTGGAGTCAACTAATAAAAGAATTGGACAACCTGACCAGAGAGGTCTAGGACCTGAAGAACAGTTTGGAGTTCTCCCAGAGTCAGCTCGATGAGATGAAACAGGAGAACGGCAAGATGACAGCAATCTGTAAGTCATTGAGAGAGGACATCAGTTCTGTGTGTGAATCCATGATAACAATGACGGATACATCTCGAGGGACAATAAAGGCTGAACAACATGGTTGTGGACGGAATTACAGAATCTCCACATGAGACCTGGACGGAGTCTGAGGACAAAGTGAGGGAAATGATCTCGGAGAAATTGAAGATGGACCGCAGAAAGATTGAGGTGGAGCGCGCCCACAGGACTGGTAAACCCACCACTGCCCCAGGTGACAGGCCCAGGCAGATAGTGGTCAAGTTCCTGAGGTTCAAGGACAAGGTAGCTGTTCTAGAAAGAGCCATGAACTTGAGAGGAATGTACATCTTCCTCAACGAGGACTATCCTGAAGCTGTGCGCTAGAAGAGGAAATAACTTATCCCAGCCATGAAAGCTGCCAGAGCGTGTGGGGACATTGCCTACATCCGCTATGACAGGCTAATTGGGGGTGCCATAGGGTTCAATTCTTGGGCCGACTCGTGTATATCAATGATGTCGCTCTTGCTGCTGGTGACTCTCAGATCCACCTCTACGCAGACGACACCATTTTGTATACATCTGGCCCTTCATTGGACACTGTGTTAACAAACCTCCAAACGAGCTTCAATGCCATACAACACTCCTTCAGTAGCCTCCAACTGCTCTTAAACACTAGTAAAACTAAATGCATGCTCTTCAATCGAACGCTGCTGGCACCCGCCCACCCGACTAGAATCACTACTCTCGACGGGTCTGACCTAGAGTATGTGGACAACTACAAATACCTAGGTGTCTGGTTATTGTAAACTCTCCTTCCAGACTCACATTAAGAATCTCCAATCCAAAGTTAAATCTAGAATCGGCTTCCTATTTCGCAACAAAGCCTCCTTCACTCATGTCGCCAAACATGCCCTCGTAAAACGGACTATCCTACCGATCCTTGACTTCGGCGATGTCATTTACAAAATAGCCTCCAACACTCTACTCAGCAAATTGGATGTAGTCTATCACAGTGCCATCCGTTTTGTCTCCAAAGCCCCATACACTACCCACCACTGTGACCTGTACGCTCTTGTTGGCTGGTCCTCACTACATGTTCGTTGTCAAACCCACTGGCTCCAGGCCATCTATAAATCACTACTAGGCAAATCCCCGCCTTATCTTAGCTCATTGGTCACCATAGCAGCACCCACCCGTAGTCTGCGCTCCAGCAGGTATATCTCACTGGTCATCCCCAAAGCCAACACCTCCTTTTGCCGCCATTCCTTCCAGTTCTCTGCTGCCAATGACTGGAACGAATTGCAAAAATCTCTGAAGCTGGAGACTCTTATCTCCCTCACTAACTTTAAGCATCAGTTGTCAGAGCACCTTACCGATCACTGCACCTGTACACAGCCCATCTGAAATTAGCCCACCCAACTACCTCATCCCCATATTGTTATTTATTTTGCTCTTTTGCACCCCAGTATCTCTATTTGCACATCATCTCTTGCACATCTATCATTCCAGTGTTAATACTAATTGTAATTATTTTGCACTATGGCCTATTTATTGCCTTACCTCCATAACTTGCTACATTTGCACACACTGTATATTCAGAGACATTTCCCTGTAATGCTTAGAGAAGATCTTATGTCAAGTGGTATTGAAGTGTTGTGGTTGCAGGTTCACTTGGCACATCTAAAGCCTTTTCTTTTGGGGTGTTGCTATAGGCCACCAAGTGCTAACAGTCAGTATCTAAATAATACAGTGCATTGGAAAGTATTCAGACCTCTTACATACGTATTCAGACCCTTTACTCAGTACTTTGTTGAAGCACCTTTGGCAGCGATTACAGCCTCAAGTATTCTTGGTTATGACGCTACAACCTTGGCACACCTGTATTTGGGAAGTTTCTCCCATTCTTTTGGGCAGATCCTTTCAAGTTCTGTCAGGTTGGATGGGGAGTGTTGCTGCACAGCTATTTTCAGGTCTCTCCAGAGATGTTAGATCGGGTTCAAGTCCGGGCTCTGGCTGGGCCACTCAATGACTTTCAGAGACTTGTCCCGAAGCCACTCCTGTGTTGTCTTGGCTGTGTGCTTAGGGTTGTTGTCCAGTTGGAAGGTGATCCTGAGCGCTCTGGAGCAAGTTTTCATCAAGGATCTCTCTGTACTTTGCTCTGTTCATATTTCCCTCGATCCTGACTAGTCTCCCAGTCCCTGCCGCTGAAAAACATTCCCAATAGCATGATGCTGCCACCACCATGCTTCCCCGTAGGGATGGTGCCAGGTTTCCTACAGACTTGATGCTTGACATTCAGGCCAAAGAGTTCAATCTTGGTTTCATCAGACAAGATAATCTTGTTTTTCATGGTCTGAGAGTCTTTAGTTGCCTTTTGGCAAACTCCAAGTGGGCTGTCATGTGCCTTATACTGAGGAGTGGCTTCCATCTGGCCACTCTACCATAAAGGCCTGATTGGTGGAGTGCTGCAGAGACGGTTGTCCTTCTGGAAAATTCTCTCATCTCTAAAGAGGAACTTTGGAGCTCTGTCTGTCACAATCGTTTACGAACGAGAAGGACCAAGGCGCAGCGTGATAAGCATACATGTTTATTTAACGAATAAACACCACGACAAAACAACGAAATGAAACGTCCAAGGTAGCATACACACAACATACCTTACACGGAACAAGATCCCACAACCCACTAGTGCCAACAGGCTACCTAAGTATGGTCCCCAATCAGAGACAACGAGCTACAGCTGCCTCTGATTGGGAACCACCCTGGCCAACATAGATCTATACATACAAGATCTAACCATAGACAATAAACATAGCACAACACGACACAGAAAATCCACACCCTGACTCAACAAATACGAGTCCTAGAGTCAGGGCGTGACACTGTCAGAGTAACCATCGGGTTGTTGGTCGCCCTTCTCCCCAGTGCCTTGGTGGTTCCAAATTTCTTAACCAACAATGCAGTTCAAGAAAATATTTACTAAATAAACTAAAGTAAAAAAATAAAAATAAAAGTAACAATAAAATAACAATAACGAGGCTATATACAGGGGGTACCGATACCGAGTCAATGATCGGGGGTACAGGTTAGTCAAGGTAATGTGTACATGTAGGTAGGGGTAAAGTGACTATGTATAGATAATAAACAGCGGGTAGTCCGGGTGGCCATTTGATTCATTGTTCAGCAGTCTTATGGCTTGGGGGTAGAAGCTGTTAAGGAGCCTTTTGGACCTAGACTTGGCGTTCCGGTACCGCTTGCTGTGCGGTAGCAGAGAGAACAGTCTATGACTAGGGTGACTGGAGTATTTGACAATTTTTTGGGCCTTCTTCTGACACCGCCATGGTAATACGTCCTGGATGGCAGGAAGCTTGGCCCCAGTGATGTACTGGGCCGTACGCACTACCCTCTGTAGCGCCTTGCGGTCGGAGGCCGAGCAGTTGCCATACCAGGCGGTGATGCAACCAGTCAGGATGCTCTTGATGGTGCAGCTGTATAACTTTTTGAGGATCTGGGGACCCATGCCAAATCATTTCAGTCTCCTGAGGGGGAATAGGCTTTGTCGTGCCCTCTTCACGTCTGTCTTGGTGTGTTTGGACACCAAGGAACTTGAAACTCTTGACCCGCTCCACTACAGCCCTGTGGATGTGAATGGGGGCGTGTTCGGCCCTCCTTTTCCTGTAGTCCACGATGATCTCCTTTGTCTTGCTCACGTTGAGGGAGAGGTTGTTTTTCTGGCACCACACTGCCAGGTCTCTGACCTCCTCCCTATAGGCTTTCTCATCGTTGTCGGTGATCAGGCCTACCACCGTTGTGTTTTCAGCAAACTTAATGATGGTGTTGGAGTCGTGCTTGGCCACGAAGTCATGGATGAACAGGGAGTACAGGAGGGGACCAAGCACGTACCCCTGAGGGGCCCCCGTGTTGAGGGTGAGCGTGGCAGATGTGTTGTTGCCTACCCTTACCACCTGGTGCGGCCCATCAGGAAGTCCAGGATCCAGTTGCAGAGGGAGGTGTTTAGTCCCAGGGTCCTTAGCTTAGTGATGAGCTTTGAGGGCACTATGGTGTTGAACGCTGAGCTGTAGTCGATGAACAGCATTCTCACGTAGGTGTTCCTTTTGTCCAGGTGGGGAAGGGTAGTGTGGATTGCGATTGAGATTGCGTCATCTGTGGATCTGTTGGGGTGGTATGCGAATTGGAGTGGGTCTAGGGTTTCCGGGATGATGGTATTAATGTGAATCATGACCAGTCTTTCAAAGCAGTTCATGGCTACGGGGCGGTAGTCATTTAGGCAGGTTACCTTCGCTTTCTTGGGCACAGGGACTATGGTGGTCTGCTTGAAACATGTAGTTATTACAGACTCGGTCAGGGAGAGGTTGAAAATGTCAGTGAAGACACTTGCCAGTTGGTCCGCGTATGCTCTGAGTACACGTCCTCGTAATCCGTCTGGCCCTGCGGCCTTGTGAACGTTGACCTGTTTAAAGGCTCACATCGGCTAAGAGATTATACAAAATATTTTGCTGTGACTCTTATGTGGATGATGTTACAAATATTTGTTGGTCTGATGTGATTAATAAGGAGCATCCAGATGCTGCACTTGATGAATTTAGGAAATTGCTTCTTCCAATTATTGATAAACATGCACCTGTTAAGAAACTGACTGTTAGAACTGTTAAGGCTCCGTGGATTGATGAGGAATTGAAAAACTGTCTGGTTGAAAGAGACGGGGCAAAAGGAGTGGCTAATAAGACTGGCTGCACATCTGACTGGCTGACTTACTGCAAATTGAGAAATTATGTGACTAAACTCAACAAAAAGAAGAATAAACAGTATTATGAAGCCAAGATCAATGATATAAGGAATGATGGAAAAAAAACTTTGAAGTACTTTAAATGAAATTATGTCAGAAAGACAAATTCAACTCCATCTTTCATTGAATCAGATGGCTTATTCATCACAAAACCATTTGATGTTGCCAATTATTTTAAGGATTACTTCATTGGCAAAGTGGGCAAACTTAGGCAGGAAATGCCAACAACAAACAGTGAGCCGTCGTACTCATGCATAAAAAAACAAATAATGAAAGAAAAGCATTGCAAGGTGGAACAATTATTGTTATCGATCAATAATGACAAACCTCCTGGCATTGACAACTTAGATGGAAAGCTACTGAGGATGGTTAGCTGACTCTATAGCCACTCCTATCTGTCATATCTTTAATCTGAGCCTAGAGGAAAGTCTTTGTCCTCAGGCCTGGAGGGAAGCCAAAGTCATTCCACTACCCAAGAGTGGTTAAAGAGGCCTTTCCTGGTTCTAACAGCAGACCTATCAGCTTGCTGCCAGCTCTTAGCAAACTGTTGGAAAGAAATGTGTTTGACCAAATACAATGCTTATTTCTCTGGAAAACACATTAACAACAGACTTTCAGCATGCTTATAGGGAAGGCCATTCAACATGTACTGCACTGACACAAATTACTGATGATTGGTTGAAATAAATTGAAAATAAGAAGATTGTGGGAGCTGTACTGTTAGATTTCAGTGCAGCCTTTGATATTATTGACCATAACCTGTTGTTGAAAAAACGTATGTGTTATGGCTTTTCAACCCCTGCCATATCGTGGATTCAGAGCTATCTATCTAATAGAACTCAAAGGGTTTTCTTTAATGGAAGCTTCTCTAATGTCAAACATGTAAAGCGTGGTGTACCGCAGGGCAGCGCTCTAGGCCCTCTACTCTTTTCTATTTTTACCAATGACCTGCCACTGGCATTAAAAAAAGCATGTGTGTCCATGTATGCTGATTATTTAACCATATATGCTTCAGCAACCACAGCTAATGAAGTCACTGAAACCCTTAACAAAGAGTTGCAATCTGTTTTGGAATGGGTGGCCACTAATAAACTGGTCCTGAACATCTCTAAAAATAAGAGCATTGTATTTGGTACAAATCATTCCCTAAGTTCTAGGAGAGACAGTGGTGGTACTGGGTCTTTAAGAGTGTCTAGGAGAGTAGTGGTGGTACTGGGTCTTAGAGAGTGTCTAGGAGAGTAGTGGTGGTACTGGGTCTTAGAGAGGGTCTAGGAGAGTAGTGGTGGTACTGGGTCTTATAGAGGGTTTAGGAGAGTAGTGGTGGTACTGGGTCTTAGAGAGGGTTTAGGAGAGACAGTGTAGACCAACCAGAGACAGTGTAGACCAGCCAGAGACAGTGTAGACCAGCCAGAGACAGTGTAGACCAACCAGAGACAGTGTAGACCAACCAGAGACAGTGTAGACCAGCCAGAGACAGTGTAGACCAGCCAGAGACAGTGTAGACCAGCCAGAGACAGTGTAGACCAGCCAGAGACAGTGTAGACCAGCCAGAGACAGTGTAGACCAGCCAGAGACAGTGTAGACCAACCAGAGACAGTGTAGACCAGCCAGAGACAGTGTAGACCAGCCAGAGACAGTGTAGACCAGCCAGAGACAGTGTAGACCAGCCAGAGACAGTGTAGACCAGCCAGAGACAGTGTAGACCAGCCAGAGACAGTGTAGACCAACCAGAGACAGTGTAGACCAGCCAGAGACAGTGTAGACCAGCCAGAGACAGTGTAGACCAGCCAGAGACAGTGTAGACCAGCCAGAGACAGTGTAGACCAGCCAGAGACAGTGCATGGAGAGGTAGTCATTCTGGACCTGGAGCAGAGCCATGATTCCATTATACTGATACAGCTCCAAACCTGGAATAAGTCGTTATCCATCCATTTCTAGCCATCTATCAATTAGCAATTAGCATTTAGCATACTTTTTGTAAAAAGCGACTTACAGACATGCCTTCATACATTTTATATATGGGTGCCACTAGAGATCCTGGTTCGAATCCAGGCTCTGTCGTAGCCGGCCGCGACCGGGACACCCATGTGACGGCGCACAATTGGCCCAGCGTTGTCCAGGGTAGGGGAGGGAATGGCCGGCAGGGATGTAGCTCAGTTGGTAGAGCATGGTGTTTGCAACGCCAGGGTTGTGGGTTCGATTCCCACGGGGGGCCAGTATGAAAATAATATATAAAAAAATAATAATGTATGAACTCACTAACTGTAAGTCGCTCTGGATAAGAGCGTCTGCTAAATGACGTAAATGTAAATGTGTCCCCAGCGGGAATTGAACCCACAACCCTTGGCGTTACATGCCATGATCTACTGCCTGAGCCAAACAGAACTACTTTATGACCACTGAAGTTGTTCAACTTTGTGTTATGTTAATGATTTGAAATGCAGTCAAATTAATACATTTAAAAAACTCACCGTGCCCTGCGTACAGGTTGATGCGAGGGGCATTGGTAGTGTCGGTTTTTGTCATTCATACAGAAGCCTTTAGAAAGAGCTAGATGCCATTTAACACGTTATAACACGTTACCATTTAACACGTTATACCACGTTAAAATTTAACAGGTTATAACACGTTACCATTTAACACGTTATACCACGTTACCATTTAACACGTTATAACACGTTACCATTTAACACGTTATAATACGTTACCATTTAACACGTTATAACACGTTACCATTTAACACGTTATAACACGTTACCATTTAACACGTTATACCACGTTACCATTTAACACATTATACCACGTTACCATTTAACACGTTATACCACGTTACCAGTTAAGTTCTGTACTGATTCCTATCTTGTTGATGTGAAGAATATTTGTGTGTAATGACGAGCAACCAGATGCTGCAATTGACACATTTATGAAATTGCTTATTCCAGTTACTAATAAGCATGCACCCATTAAGAAAATGACTGTAAAAACTGTTAAATCCCAGTGGATTGATGAGTAATTTTAAAATTGTATGGTTGAGAGGGATGAGGCAAAAGGAATGGCAAATAAGTCTGGCTGCACAACCGATTGGCAAACGTATTGCAAATTGAGAAATCATGTGACTAAACTGAATAAAAAGAAGAAGAAACTATACTATGAAACAAAGATGAATGATAGGAAAAAGCTTTGGAGCACCATAAATGAAATTTTGGGCAAGAAGGCAAACTCTGCTCCATCATTCATTTAATCAGATGACACATTCATCACAAAACCCACTGATATTGCCAACTACTTTAATTATTTTATTATTATTGGCAAGATTAGTAAACTTAGGCATGACATGCCAGCAACAAACGCTGACACTACACATCCAAGTATATCTGACCCAATTATGAAAGACAAGCATTGACATTTTGAATTCCGTAAAGTAAGTCTGGAAGAGGTGAAAATAATATTGTTGTCTAAAAACAATGACAAGCCACCGGGGTCTGACAACTTGGATGGAAAATTACTGAGGATAATAGCAGACAATATTGCCACTCCTATTTGACTTTTCTTCAATTTAAGCCTACTAGAAACTGTGTGCCCTCAGGCCTGGAGGGAAGCAAAAGTCATTTCACTACCTAAGAATTGTAAAGCCCCCTTTACTGGCTCAAATAGCCGACCAATCAACCTGTTACCAACCCTTAGTAAACTTTTGGAAAAAATTGTGTTTGACCAGATACAATGCTATTTTACTGTAAACAAATCGACAACAAAATTTCAGCACGATTATAGGGAAGGACATTCAACAGGCACAGCACTTACACAAATGACTGATGATTGGCTGAGAGAAATGATGATAAAAAGATTGTGGGGGCTGTTTTGTTAGACTTCAGTGCGTTTTTTGACATTATCGATCATAGTCTGCTGTTGGAAAAACATATGTGTTATGGCTTTACACCCCCTGCTATAATGTGGATGAAGAGTTACTTGTCTAACAGAACACAGAGGGAGTTATTTAATGGAAGCCTCTCAAACTTAATCCAGGTAGAATCAGGAATTCCCCAGGGCAGCTGTCTAGGACCCTTACTTTTTTCCATCTTTACTAACGACATGTCACTGACTCAACACTATACAGTCATGGTCAAAAGTTTTGGTCTACACAAAGTTTGCTGCTTCAGTGTTTTTAGATATTTCTGTCAGATGTTACTATGGTATACTGAAGTATAATTACAAGCATTCCATAAGTGTCGAAGGCTTTTATTGACAATTACATTAAGTTTATGCAAAGAGTCAATATTTTCAGTGTTGACCCTTCTTTTTCAAGAACTCTGCAATCCGCCCAGGCATGCTGTCAATTAACTTCTGGGCCACATCCTGACTGATGGCAGCCCATTCTTGCATAATCAATGCTTGGAGTTTGTCAGAATTTGTGGGTTTTTGTTTGTCCACCCACCTCTTGAGGATCGACCACAAGTTCTCAATTGGATTAAGGTCTGGGGAGTTTCCTGGCCACTTTTGCCTTATGGCAAGGTGCTCCATCATGCTGGAAAAGGCATTGATCGTCACCAAACTGTTCTTGGATGGTTGGGAGAAGTTGCTCTCGGAGGATGTGTTGGTACCATTCTTTATTCATGGCTGTGTTCTTAGGCAAAATTGTGAGTGAGCCCACTCCCTTGGCTGAGAAGCAACCCCACACATGAATGGTCTCAGGATGCTTTACTGTTGGCATGACACAGGACTGATGGTAGCGCTCACCTCGTCTTCTATGGACAAGCTTTTTTCCGGATGCCCCAAACAATCGGAAAAGGGATTCATTCATTCATCCTGGAGAGAAGTGGCTTCCTCGCTGCCCTTCTTGACACCAGGCCATCCTCCAAAAGTCTTTGCCTCACTGTGCATGCAGATGCACTCACACCTGCCTGCTGCCATTCCTGAGCAAGCTCTGCACTGGTGGTGCCCCGATCCCGCAGCTGAATCAACTTTAGGAGACGTCCTGGCGCTTGCTGGACTTTCTTGGGCGCCCTGAAGCCTTTCTTGATGATCCGATAAATGGTTGATTTAGGTGCAATCTTACTAGCAGCAATATCCTTGCCTGTGAAGCCCTTTTTGTGCAAAGCAATGATGACAGCACGTGTTTCCTTGCAGGTAACCATGGTTAACAGAGGAAGAACAATGATTTCAAGCACCACCCTTCTTTTAAAGCTTCCAGTCTGTTATTCTAACTCACTCAGCATGACAAAGTGATCTCCAGCTGTCACGCCCTGGCTCTGGGGACACTTGTATGTTGAGCCAGGGTGTGAGTTTCCTTGTTTCTAGTTGGTGTATTTCTATGTTGACCAGAGTGGTTCTCAATCAGAGGCAACTAGTGTCAGCTGTTGCTAGTTGTCTCTGATTGGGAACCATATTTATTCAGTCTGTTTGCCACAGTGGTTTGTGGGATCTTGTTCCAGTGTGGTTTGTGTTAGACCGTGGACGTCACGTTATCGTTTTGTTGCTTTGTTCGTGTAATCACTAATAAAAGAGTATGTTCGCCTTCAACGCTGCGCCTTGGTCCTCCTCTGTTCCCGACGATCGTGACACCAGCCTTGTCCTCATCAGCACTCTCACCTGTGTTAACGAGAGAATCACTGACTTGATGTCAGCTGGTCCTTTTGTGGCAGGGCTGAAATGCAGTGGAAATGTTTTTTGGGGATTAAGTTCATATTCATGGAAAAGAGGGACTTTGCAATTAATTGCAATTCATCTGATCACTCTTCATAACATTCTGAAGTATATGCAAATTGCCATCATAAAAGCTGAGGCAGCAGACTTTGTGAAAATTAATATTTGTGTCATTCTCAAAACTTTTGACCATGACTGTACACGTCAGCTGCTACAGCAACTGAAATAAGTGCAACACTTAATAAAGAGTTGCAGTTAGTTTTGGAATGGGTGGCAAGGAATAAGTTAGTCCTAAATATTTCAAAAACTAAAAGCATTGAATTTGGGTTAAATCATTCACTAAACCCTAAACCTCAACTACATCTCGTAATGAATAATGTGGAAATTGAGCAAGTTGAGGTGACTAAACTGCTTGGAGTAACCCTGGATTGTAAACTGTCATGGTCAAAGCATATTGATACAACAGTAGCTAAGATGGGGAGATGTATGTCCATAATTATGCGTTGTTCTGCCTTCTTAACAACACTATCAACAAGGCAGGTCCTACAGGCCCTAGTTTTGTCGCACCTGGACTACTGTTCAGTAGTGTGGTCAGGTGCCACAAAGAGGGACTTAGGAAAATTACAGTTGGCTCAGAACAGGGCAGCACGGCTGGCCCTTAAAAGTACACAGAGAGCTAAAATTAACGACATGCATGTTAGTCTCTCCTGGCTTAGAGTGGAAGAGAGATTGACTTCATCACTGCTTGTTTTTTTAAGAGGTGTAGACAAGCTGAATGTACCAAGCTGTCTGTTTGAACTACTGGCACACAGCTCGGACACCAATGCATACCCCACGAGACATGCCACCAGAGGTCTCTTCACAGTCCCCAAGTCCAGAACAGACTATGGGAGGCGCACAGTACTACATAGAGCCATGACTACATAGAACTCTATTCCACATCAAGTAACTCAGTTAAGCAGTAAAATCAGATTTAAAAAACAGATTAAACTACACTTCATGGAACAGCGCGGACTGTGAAGAGACACACACACACAGCATTCACAAACACATGCTAACACACGCACTCTAAACACACACAATTTAATATGGTTATTTTGCTGTATTATTGATTTTGTATTGTAAATATGTTATGGTAGAGTAGTGTGTAATAAGGTATTGTGTTATGTTGTCACACCCTGGCTCTGGGACTCTATATGTTGAGCCAGGGTGTGTTCATTCTGTTGTGTTTATTTCTATGTTGGCTAGAGTGACTCCCAATCAGAGGCAACGAGTGTCAGCTGTCGTTGGTTGTCTCTGATTGGGAGCCATATTTAAATTGTCTGTTTTCCCTTTGTGTTTGTGGGTTCTTGTTCCAGTTGGTTTGGTCATTGTTACCGAGGATGTTACGAGTCGTTTGTTGTTTTGTTGATTGTTGTTTCTATTATCACTAAAGAAAGTCAAGTTAACCATGTTCGTTCATCACGCTGTGCCTTGGTCTATTCAATACGACGATCGTGACAGAAGAACCCACCATACAAGGACCAAGCAGCGTGTCCAGGGGCAGATCTTGGACTGGACATGGGAGGAAGCGCCGGGAAAGGAGATGGAGAGGTTGGCGATGGCCCAGGTGGGCAAAGTGTGGTCCTGGGAGGACATGCTCGGGGGAAAAGGGCCATGGGCTAGGATTAAGGCCCTGGCGCGAGAGGAGCAGCGGCGTCAGCAGTGTCAACGTCGGACAGGCGAGAGGCAACCCCAGAACATTTTTAGGGGGGGGCACACGGCATGGACGACGGGGCTGACGGAGGCAGAAAAGGGGCGGATTCAGAAGGCCACCAGGTTACGGGGGCCACTGGTCAAAGTAGGGAAGGAAGGTGTAGAGGCACGGCGAGAGGTACTGGGGTGTGTTACCAGTCCGGTCCGGCCCGTTCCAGATCCCGAGGTAGAGCCAGTGGTGTGTGTCCCCAGTACGGTCCGGCCTGTTCCGGCCCCTCGCACCAAGTGTACGGTGTGCGTCGCCAGCCCAGTCCGGCCTGTCCCTGCTCCACGCACCAAGCCTACGGTGTGCGTCGCCAGCCCAGTCCGGCCTGTCCCTGCTCTACGCACCAAGCCTACGGTGTGCGTCGCCAGCCCAGTCCGGCCTGTCCCTGCTCCACGCACCAAGCCTACGGTGTGCGTCGCCAGCCCAGCCCGGCCTGTCCCTGCTCCACGCACCAAGCCTACGGTGTGCGTCGCCAGCCCGGTCCGGCCTGTCCCTGCTCCACGCACCAAGCCTACGGTGTGCGTCGCCAGCCCAGCCCGGCCTGTCCCTGCTCCACGCACCAAGCCTACGGTGTGCGTCGCCAGCCCAGTCCGGCCTGTCCCTGCTCCACGCACCAAGACTACGGTGTGCGTCGCCAGCCCAGCCCGGCCTGTCCCTGCTCCACGCACCAAGCCTACGGTGTGCGTCGTCAGCCTGGTAAGGCCCGTTCCTCCTCCACGCACCAAGCCAGGGGTGCGAGTCGTCAGCCTGGTAAGGCCCGTTCCTCCTCCACGCACCAAGCCAGGGGTGCGCGTCGTCAGTCCAGCACAACCCGTGCCTGGGTCACCGGTGCCTGGTAAGGTCCCGGTCAACTGCTCCACTACGGAGCTGAAGCTAACCGCTCCTGCTAAGTCCAGTTCAGCTCCAGCCAGCGGGGCCAGACTGGACCAGGGGCGCTATGGGGGGTTTATTGGAGGGTGGTGGGCAAGGCCGGAGCCAGAACCACCGCCGAGGAGGTATGCCCACCCAGCCCTCCCCTGTTTTGTTCAAGTTGAGGTGCGGTCGCAGTCCGCGCCTTTAGGGGGGGGTACTGTCACACCCTGGCTCTGGGACTCTATATGTTGAGCCAGGGTGTGTTCATTCTATGTGTTAGATTTCTATGTTGGTAGTTCTAGTTGTGTTTATTTCTATGTTGGCTAGAGTGACTCCCAATCAGAGGCAACGAGTGTCAGCTGTCGTTGGTTGTCTCTGATTGGGAGCCATATTTAAATTGTCTGTTTTCCCTTTGTGTTTGTGGGTTCTTGTTCCAGTTGGTTTGGTCATTGTTACCGAGGACGTTACGAGTCGTTTGTTGTTTTGTTGATTGTTGTTTCTATTATCCCTAAAGATAATAAAGTTAACCATGTTCGTTCATCACGCTGCGCCTTGGTCTATTCAATACGACGATCGTGACATATGTATTGTTTTATTGTATGTAAACTGTGGTTGGACCCCAGGAAGAGTAGCTGCTGCCTTGGCAGCCGCTAATGGGGATCCGTAATAAATACAAAATACAAATACCTATCTAACAGAACACAGAGGGTGTTCTTTAATGGAAGCCTCTCCAACAAAATCTACGTAGAATCAGGAATTCCCCAGGACAGCTGTCTAGGCCCCTTACCTTTTTCAATCTTTACTAACGACATGCCACTGGCTTTGAGTAAAGCCAGTGTGTCTATGTATGCGGATGACTCAACACTATACACGTCAGCTACTACAGCGAGTGAAATTACTGCAACACTTAACAAAGAGCTGCAGTTAGTTTCAGAATGGGTGGCAAGGAATAAGTTAATCCTAAATATTTCAAAAACAAAAAACATTGTATTTGGGTCAAATCATTCACTAAACCCTAAACCTCAATTACATCTTGTAATGAATAATGTGGAAATGGAGCAAGTTGAGGAGACTAACTTGCTTGGAGTATCCATGGATTGTAAACTGTCATGGTCAAAACATAATGATACAACAGTAGCTAAGATGGGGAGAAGTCTGTCCATAATAAAGCGCTGCTCTACCTTCTTAACAGCACTATCAACAAGGCAGGTCCTACAGGCCCTAGTTTTGTTGCACCTGGACTACTGTTCAGTCGTGTGGTCAGGTGCCACAAAGAGGGACTTAGGAAAATTGCTATTGGCTCAGAACAGGGCAGCACGGCTGGCCCTTGGATGCACACAGAGAGCAAACATTAATAATATGCATGTCAATCTCAGCGCGGCTGGCCCTCGGAGTGATGCCTGTCGGAGTGATGCCTGTTGGAGTGATGCCTGTCGGAGTGATGCCTGTCAGAGTGATGCCTGTCAGAGTGATGCCTGTCAGAGTGATGCCTGTTGGAGTGATGCCTGTTGGAGTGATGCCTGTCAGAGTGATGCCTGTTGGAGTGATGCCTGTCGGAGTGATGCCTGTTGGAGTGATGCCTGTTGGAGTGATGCCTGTTAGAGTGATGCCTGTTGGAGTGATGCCTGTTGGAGTGATGCCTGTTGGAGTGATGCCTGTTGGAGTGATGCCTGTTGGAGTGATGCCTGTCGGAGTGATGCCTGTTGGAGTGATGCCTGTCGGAGTGATGCCTGTTGGAGTGATGCCTGTCGGAGTGATGCCTGTCGGAGTGATGCCTGTTGGAGTGATGCCTGTTGGAGTGATGCCTGTTGGAGTGATGCCTGTCGAAGTGATGCCTGTTGGAGTGATGCCTGTCGGAGTGATGCCTGTTGGAGTGATGCCTGTTGGAGTGATGCCTGTCGGAGTGATGCCTGTCGGAGTGATGCCTGTCGGAGTGATGCCTGTCGGAGTGATGCCTGTCAGAGTGATGCCTGTCAGAGTGATGCCTGTCGGAGTGATGCCTGTCGGAGTGATGCCTGTTGGAGTGATGCCTGTTGGAGTGATGCCTGTTTTCTTGTTGCTGCAGCTACCACTCTGCTGTGGCTTGGAAGGTAAGCACAGCATGGAACGTCCCTAGCTTTCTCAGACAATGCTGGCTAAAGCAAATAGCATCATAAAACCAGCTCTGCTGTGTGATTTGAAGCACGTCCACAAGATACAGTGTCTTCAGAAAGGATTCACACCCCTTGACTTTTTCCCCACATTTTGTTGTGTTACAGC
This sequence comes from Coregonus sp. 'balchen', assembly GCA_902810595.1. Classification (NCBI taxonomy): domain Eukaryota; kingdom Metazoa; phylum Chordata; class Actinopteri; order Salmoniformes; family Salmonidae; genus Coregonus; species Coregonus sp. 'balchen'. The sequence goes on along the minus strand of LR778278.1, from coordinate 16,781,321 downwards.
CTGAATTTAAAATAGATTACATTTACATTTTGTGCCTACACACAATTACCCCACAATAAAATGAAAAGCTGAAATGTCTTCAGTCAATAAGTATTCAACCCTTTTGTTATGGCAAGCCTAAATAAGTTCAGGAGTAAAAGATTTGCTTAACAAGTCACATAATAAGTTGCATGGACTCACTCTGTGTGCAATAATAGTGCTTAAAATCAAATCAAATTATATTTGTCACATGTGCCGAATACAACAGGTGAAATGCTTACTTACAAGCCCTTAACCAACAATGCAGAGTTTTTTTTTAAGTAAGAAAATATTTGCTAAAAACGTTTATAAAAAATATAATAAACTGAAGTTTAAAAAAACTATAAAATAACACAATATAATGCACTGTGAATTTGTCCCAATACTTTTGGTAAAATGGGGACTATGTACAAAAAAACACATATATACGCGTACTCGGCGGTCCCGTTCTGTGAGCTTGTGTGGCCTACCACTTCGCGGCTGAGCCGTTGTTGCTCCTAGACGTTTCCACTTCACAATAACAGCACTTACAGTTGACCGGGGCAGCTCTAGCAGGGCAGAAATATGACAAACTGACTTGTTGAAAAGGAGGCATCCTATGACGGTGCCACGTTGAAAGTCACTGAGCTCTTCAGTACAGGCCATTCTACTGCCAATGTTTGTCTATGGAGATTGCATGGCTGTGTCCTCGATTTTATACACCTGTCTGCAACGGGGTGTGACTGAAATAGCTGAATCCACTCATTTGGCCATGTAGTGTGCATTCCTTAGTCCTGCTGTACTTTCAACTGGCGTTGGCTGCGTCCCAAATGGCACTAGATAGGGAATAGGGTGCCATTTGGCTATGGGCTCTGGTCTAAAGTAGTGCACTAGATAGGGAATAGGGTGCCATTTGGCTATGGGCCCTGGTCTAAAGTAGTGCACTACATAGGGAATAGGGTGCCATTTGGCTATGGGCTCTGGTCTAAAGTAGTGCACTAGATAGGGAATAGGGTGCCATTTGGCTATGGGCCCTGGTCTAAAGTAGTGCACTACATAGGGAATAGGGTGCCATTTGGCTATGGGCTCTGGTCTAAAGTAGTGCACTACATAGAGAATAGGGTGCTATTTGGCTATGGGCCCTGGTCTAAAGTAGTGCACTACATAGGGAATAGGGTGCTATTTGGCTATGGGCCCTGGTCTAAAGTAGTGCACTAGATAGGGAATAGGGTGCCATTTGGCTATGGGCTCTGGTCTAAAGTAGTGCACTAGATAGGGAATAGGGTGCCATTTGGCTATGGTCTCTGGTCTAAAGTAGTGCACTACATAGGGAATAGGGTGCTATTTGGCTATGGGCCCTGGTCTAAAGTAGTGCACTAGATAGGGAATAGGGTGCCATTTGGCTATGGGCTCTGGTCTAAAGTAGTGCACTAGATAGGGAATAGGGTGCCATTTGGCTATGGGCTCTGGTCTAAAGTAGTGCACTAGATAGGGAATAGGGTGCCATTTGGCTATGGGCTCTGGTCTAAAGTAGTGCACTAGATAGGGAATAGGGTGCCATTTGGCTATGGGCCCTGGTCTAAAGTAGTGCACTAGATAGGGAATAGGGTGCCATTTGGCTATGGGCCCTGGTCTAAAGTAGTGCACTACATAGGGAATAGGGTGCCATTTGGCTATGGGCTCTGGTCTAAAGTAGTGCACTACATAGAGAATAGGGTGCTATTTGGCTATGGGCCCTGGTCTAAAGTAGTGCACTACATAGGGAATAGGGTGCTATTTGGCTATGGGCCCTGGTCTAAAGTAGTGCACTAGATAGGGAATAGGGTGCCATTTGGCTATGGGCTCTGGTCTAAAGTAGTGCACTAGATAGGGAATAGGGTGCCATTTGGCTATGGTCTCTGGTCTAAAGTAGTGCACTACATAGGGAATAGGGTGCTATTTGGCTATGGGCCCTGGTCTAAAGTAGTGCACTAGATAGGGAATAGGGTGCCATTTGGCTATGGGCTCTGGTCTAAAGTAGTGCACTAGATAGGGAATAGGGTGCCATTTGGCTATGGGCTCTGGTCTAAAGTAGTGCACTAGATAGGGAATAGGGTGCCATTTGGCTATGGGCTCTGGTCTAAAGTAGTGCACTAGATAGGGAATAGGGTGCCATTTGGCTATGGGCCCTGGTCTAAAGTAGTGCACTAGATAGGGAATAGGGTGCCATTTGGCTATGGGCCCTGGTCTAAAGTAGTGTACTACATAGGGAATAGGGTGCCATTTGGCTATGGGCCCTGGTCTAAAGTAGTGCACTAGATAGGGAATAGGGTGCCATTTGGCTATGGGCTCTGGTCTAAAGTAGTGCACTAGATAGGGAATAGGGTGCCATTTGTCTATGGGCCCTGGTCTAAAGTAGTGCACTACATAGGGAATAGGGTGCCATTTGGCTATGGGCCCTGGTCTAAAGTAGTGCACTAGATAGGGAATAGGGTGCCATTTGGCTATGGGCTCTGGTCTAAAGTAGTGCACTAGATAGGGAATAGGGTGCCATTTGGCTATGGGCCCTGGTCTAAAGTAGTGCACTAGATAGGGAATAGGGTGCCATTTGGCTATGGGCCCTGGTCTAAAGTAGTGCACTAGATAGGGAATAGGGTACCATTTGGCCATTTGGTTTCCCCAATGGCATAGAGCTAAGCTGTTGTGACACAATACAAGGCGATAGAGCCAGGTCGAAGTCCCAGAGAGATTACAGGACCTGTTCAGGTTCAGACAATATCAAGACTTCATCCCCAATGGCACCCTATTCTAAATGTAGTGCACTACTTTAGATCAGAGCCCTTAGTGCACTATGCAAGAAATAGGGTGCCATTTGGCACACAAACCAAGACTTATTGTTCTTGAAGGGGTTTTTGTTTTGTGTATCTAATCATTGATTCACCTTGTGGGAGTTGTTTGTCAGGCGTGGAGGAGTCACCTCTTGGTCATATTAGGGATAATTATTTAAACCAAGAAGAGGACAGAAGGGAGAGGGGTCCAGGATACTACAAGGTAATTTCATTGACTACATGCTTCTATAGTAGACTTCATTCACTGCATTTTACTGTGTACAATGTCATATGGACAGTGTCACAACTACAATATGATTTCTACAATATGATTTCAAATTCAAGGTAAAACAATTAATATAGATTGGATGTGTTTCTTTGGGACAAGGCATGTCAGACATTTTCTTTCATTCTAAGTGCAAATGTACTCTGTGAAAGTGCTTATAGTAATCAGATAATATCCACTGCTACACAACTGTAATAATCAGATAATATCCACTGCTACACAACTGTAATAATCAGATAATATCCACTGCTACACAACTGTAGCCTATATTTAGCTTCATTTCCAGGTGCAGGACTGTTAGGAAAATGTGCCAACATGATCCGATAAGAATAGCTTGTTAATGGTGCTTCCCTGCTGGCCACAACTTTGTTCAAGGCCTTTGTGCAATTATTTTTATTATTTTTTTATCGGCTTCCGTTATGGGAAATTGTTTTGGTAATTAATAAAACTGTAGGCTAGCATTATAACTTATAAAATAACAAACTTTCCTCACATCTTTACCTTTCCACCACGATAAAATGTTTGCTCTATTCTCTTCCAAATTTGAGGCGCGCGCGGACCAATTTCATTTCACCCGCTTTTACTGATAATACTATTCTGTATTTACTCAGACCTTTTTTGGGGTGAGATAATGGGATAATTTGTTAACGTTTGAATTTGTCGCACATGCGCAGATGCTGTACTGCTGAGGAGAATATGCGCATCACCATTTAATGAGGATGTAGCTCAGTTGGTAGAGCATAGCGTTTGCAACGCCAGGGGTTGTGGGTTCGATTCCCACGGGGGGGCAGTATGAAAAATAAATAATGTATGCACTCACTAACTGTAAGTCGCTCTGGATAAGAGTATGTAAAAAAAATGTATGCGCATCACCATTTAATGATTTCCACTTTTTAATTAATGCAGGGCAGGCTTACTACAATTGAGATTATGATTCCATATCATCAAAAAGCAATCAAATTGCAACATGTTACTAAATAATAATAATGGCGCCGGAGAAGATGGCTGCCGTTCTACAGCCCTCTAACCAATTGTACTATTATGTGTGTTTTTCCGCGTTATTTGTAATTTATTTTGTACATAATGTTTCTGCCATCGTCTCTTATAACCAAAAAGAGCTTCTGGATATCAGGACAGCGATTACTCACCTCGTATTGGACGAATAATTTTTATTCAACGAGGCGGCAGCGAAGGATATCCTACAGACACCCGACAAGGCCCAAATCCCCGTCATTCGCATGAGGAAGAGACGGAGATATCGTGGACGTAGGTCGGGGTGCCTTGTAAGGATCCGACGGTGGCTTCATCAATAAGTGCATCGATGATGTCGTCCCCACAGTGACCGTACATACATACCCCAACCAGAAGCCATGGATTACAGGCAACATCCGCACTGAGCTAAAGGGTAGAGCTGCCGCTTTCAAGGAGCGGGACTCTAACCCAGACGCTTATAAGAAATCCTGCTATGCCCTCCGACGAACCATCAAACAGGCAAAGAGTCAATACAGGACTAAGATTGAATCATACTTCACCGGCTCTGACGCTCGTCGGATGTGGCAGGGCTTGAAAACTATTACAGACTACAAAGGGAAGCACAGCCGTGAGCTGCCCAGTGACACAAGACTTCCAGACGAGCTAAACCACTTCTATGCTCGCTTCGAGACAAGCAACACTGAAGCATAAATGAGAGCACCAGCTGTTCCGGATGACTGTGTGATCACGCTCTCTGTAGCCGATGTGAGTAAGACTTTTAAGCAGGTCAACATTCACGAAGGCCGCAGGGCCAGACGGATTACCAGGACGTGTACTCCGAGCATGTGCTGACCAACTGGCAAGTGTCTTCACTGACATTTTCAACATGTCCCTGACTGAGTTTGTAATACCAACATGTTTCAAACAGACCACCATAGTCCCCGTGCCAAGGACTCTAAGATAACCTGCCTAAATGACTACCGACCCGTAGCACTGACGTCTGTAGCCATGAAGTGCTTTGAAAGACTGGTCATGGCTCACATCAACACCATTATCCCAGAAACCCTAGACCCACTCCAATTTGCATACCGCCCCAACAGATCCACAGATGATGCAATCTCTATTGCACTCCACACTGCCCTTTCCCACCTGGACAAAAGGAACACCTATGTGAGAATGCTATTCATTGACTACAGCTCAGCATTCAACACCATAGTGCCCTCAAAGCTCATCACTAAGATAAGGATCCTGGGACTAAACACCTCCCTCTGCAACTGGATCCTGGACTTCCTGACGGGCCACCCCCAGGTGGTAAGGGTAGGTAACAACACATCTGCCACACTGTTCCTCAACACGGGGGCCCTTCAGAGGTGCGTGCTCAGTCCCCTCCTGTACTCCCTGTTCACCCATGACTGCATGGCCAGGCACGACACCAACACCATCATTAAGTTTGCCGATGACACAACAGTGGTAGGCCTGATCACCGACAACTATGAGACAGCCTATAGGGAGGAGGTCAGAGACCTGGCCGTGTGGTGCCAGGATAACAACATCTCCCTCAACGTGACCAAGACAAAGGAGATGATTGTGGACTACAGGAAAAAAAAAAGAGGACTGAGCACGCCCCCATTCTCATCGACGGGGCTGTAGTGGAACAGGTTGAGAGCTTCAAGTTCCATCACCAACGAACTATCATGGTCCAAACACACCAAGACAGTCGTGAAGAGGGCACAACAAAGCCTATTCCCCCTCAGGAGACTGAAAAGATTTGGCATGAGTCCTCAGATCCTCAAAAAATTCTACAGTTGCACCATCGAGAGCATCCTGACCGGTTGCATCACCGCCTGGTATGGCAACTGCTTGGCCTCCGACCGCAAGGCACTACAGAGGGTAGTGTGTACGGCCCAGTACATCACTGGGGCCAAGCTTCCTGCCATCCAGGACCTCTATACCAGGCGGTGTCAGAGGAAGGCCCTCAAAATTGTCAAAGACTCCAGCCACCCTAGTCATAGACTGTTCTCTCTGCTACCGCACGGCAAGCGGTACCGGAGTGCCAAGTCTAGGTCCAAAAGACTTCTCAACAGCTTCTACCCCCAAGCCATAAGACTCAACAGCTAATCATGGCTACCCGGACTATTTGCACTGCCCCCCCACCCCATCTTTTTACGCTGCTGCTACTCTGTTAATTATTTATGCATAGTCACTTTAACTCTACCCACATGTACATATTACTTCAACTACCTCAACTAGCCGGTGCCCCCGCACATTGACTCTGCACCGGTACCCCCCTGTATATATAGCCTCCCTACTGTTATTTTATTTTACTTCTGCTCTTTTTTTCTCAACACTTTTTTGTTTTATTCTACTTTTTTATTAAAAATAAATGCATTGTTGGTTAAGGGCTGTAAGTAAGCATTTCACTGTAATGTCTGCACCTGTTGTATTCGGCGCATGTGGCCAATAACATTTGATTAGATTTGATTTGATTTGTGTGGGAGAGAGGGATTCATGTGAAAGCCTGGGTCCTATTCCACACTGGGTTCCCTCACCTGTGTCCCGGCATGTGAGACAGACAGGCGGCAAGCTGAAAGAGCCATTGTTGCAGGAGGAGAGAGAGATCTGAGATCAAACCACTGGAAACATCAAAGGCTTTGGAAGTTGGTGTCTTTATCAAACATAACAAACATAATCCAGAACAGAGGGAGCAAGAAGCGAACTCAGGTCTCTGGCATGAAAATCAAACACCTTACGCCAATAGGGTTAACCCACTTGGCGGGAATTGTAATGTGGCTCATATAGCGAGGATTGCTACACTATATTAAGAGAAGAGAGAGAGATGGCCTTTGATAATGAAACCATTTCTCTGTTGTCCTTACTGTACAAGTGTTTATAATTATTTAAAAAACGGGTTCAATTTAGTTTTCACTATTCTGCAAAGGTCAATACCCTGACCATCTTATTTATAATAACAAAATCTATAGTGAGATAAGCCTACATCTGAATAGCAATTTTATGTTAACAATAAATGATGGCGTTACAAAATACTTAATATTTTCTTTAGAGCGCTTATCCAATTCAACTCTGAACTTGTGTCTGTTTTAATAAGAGGATAGCTGTCCCTGTCACCTGTCTCATCCACAATGAAAAGCTCTGCTGTGTTAAACTGTGTGTCCATTTGGCACCATGGAGACTGAGGCGGAGGTAAGGGTTCCCCAGAGACCCAGAGCAGGGGCCCTGACTGAGTGATTCCCCAGAGACCCAGAGCAGGGGCCCTGACTGAGTGGTTCCCCAGAGACCCAGAGCAGGGGCCCTGACTGAGTGGTTCCCCAGAGACCCAGAGCAGGGGCCCTGACTGAGTGGTTCCCCAGAGACCCAGAGCAGGGGCCCTGACTGAGTGATTCCCCAGAGACCCCAGAGCAGGGGGCCCTGACTGAGTGGTTCCCCAGAGACCCAGAGCAGTGGGCCCTGACTGAGTGGTTCACCCAGAGACCCAGAGCAGGGGGCCCTTACTGAGTTGAGTGATTCCCCAGAGACACAGAGCAGGGCCCTGGACTGAGTGGTTCACCCAGAGACCCAGAGCAGGGCCCTGGACTGAGTGGTTCCCCAAGAGACACCAGAGCAGACGGGCCCGACTGAGGGGTTCCCCAGAACCCAGAGCGGGGCCCTGCTGAGGGGTTTTCCCCAAAAGACCCAAGCAGGGGCCCTGACGAGTGATTCCCCAAGCCCCCAAGGGGGGGGCCCCTGATGAGGGGTTCCCCCCCCAGAAACCCGAGCGGGGGCCCTGACTGATTGGTTCCCCAGAGACCCAGACAGGGCCCGGACTGAGGGGTTTCCCCCAGAGCCCCCCAAGCAAACCCCCGGACTGAGGGGTTTCCCCAAAGCCCCCGAGCGGGGGCCCTGACTGAGTGGTTCCCCAGAACCCAGAGCGGGGGCCCCCTAACTGAGGGGTTTCCCCCCCAAGACCCGACAGGGCCCTGACTAAAGTGGTTTCCCCAGAGACCCGAGCAGGGCCCTGACTAGTGTTTCCCCGAGCCCCCCGGGGGCGGGGGCCCTGACTGAGTGGTTCCCCCAAACCCCAGACCCAGGGCCCTGATTTGAGGGGTTTTCCCCAGAGCCCCCAGAGCAGGGGGCCCTGACGGAGGGGTTTCCCCCAGAGCCCCCAGAGCGGGGGCCCTAAACGATGGTTCCCCCCCCAGAGACCCCGGGTTGGGGGGGGGGCCCTGACTAGGGGTTTCCCCAGAAAACCCAAAACAGGGGCCCTGCCTGTTTTGGTTCCCCAAACCCAGAGCGGGGGCCCTGACTGGGGTTTTTCCCCAGAAAACCCAGAGCAGGGGGGCCCCTGCCCTGAGGGGGCCCCCCCCAGAGACCCAGGGGGGGGCCCTGACTGGGGGTTTCCCCCCGAGCCCCCAAAAGGCGGGGGCCCTCTGAGGGGTTTCCCCCCAAAACCCAAAGCGGGGGCCCTGACGAGTTTTCCCCCCCAGAAAACCCAAAAGCAGGGGCCCGATTTTAAAAAAAAGGGGTTTTCCCCCAGAGACCCAGACCCGGGGGCCCTGACTGGTGGCCCCCCCCAAGCCCCAAAAAGGGGGGCCCCTGCTGAGTGATTTTTGGGTTGGATATAAAGGGCCTTTTTAAGCCAGCATCAATCTAGCCTGGAAGCCACGCTGGTACCAATCTAGCCTGGAAACCACGCTGGTACCAATCTAGCCTGGAAGCCACGCTGGTACAAAGGGTTGGGCTCTAGTGGACTTGGAGGCAGTCAATTCAGGAAACGATTTCAATTTAAAATTCGGAAAAACTTTCTTAAGAAGTCATTGAAAATAAATGCCCTTTTATTAAATGATTGAATTGTAATTTGCGTTTTACTTCCTGAATTGACTATTTGAATTGAGCCCAACCCTTGTTGATACAATAGTGGAATGGTGTCTATCGGTTTGAATCCAGGCTAGAAACAGCAGCACAGGGTCCCTTTAAATCAGATTCCCTCTTATGGATAAAGACTGGATCCTATTTATTAGTATTGTGCCAAATAGGCTTCAGAGTTATTTAACAGGGTGGCTTCTTCCCTGCTGTGAAGGGATATCCCCTAATCACTTCTAGAAAAAAACCTGTAGGCTTATTATGGGGGGGGTTCTCCATTTCATTAGAACTGGTCTCTTGTGATAGATTGTTAACATACATGTAGTTGCTGGCCAGGGCATGTATTTGGATTTGGATTTATTATGGATCCCAGCTACTCTTCCTGGGGTCCAGCAACATTAAGGCAGTTCTACATTTTAAAAACATTACAATACATTCAGATTTCACAACAGAGATTGACATGCATATTATTAATGTTAGCTCTCTGTGTACATCCAAGGGCCAGCCGTGCTGCCCTGTTCTGAGCCAACAGCAATTTTCCTAAGTCCCTCTTTGTGGCACCTGACCACACGACTGAACAGTAGTCCAGGTGTGACAAAACTAGGGCCTGTAGGACCTGCCTTGTTGATAGTGTTGTTAAGAAGGTAGAGCAGCGCTTTATTATGGACAGACTTCTCCCCATCTTAGCTACTGTTGTATCAACATGTTTTGACCATGAAGGTTTAATATCCAGGGTTACTCCAAGCAGTTTAGTCACCCCAATTTGCTGTTGAGATTACTGTTGTAGGTTACTGTTGAGATTACTGTTGTAGGTTACTGTTGAGATTACTGTTGTAGGTTACTGTTGAGATTACTGTTGTAGGTTACTGTTGAGATTACTGTTGTAGGTTACTGTTGAGATTACTGTTGTAGGTTACTGTTGAGATTACTGCTGTAGGTTACTGTTGAGATTACTGCTGTAGGTTACTGTTGAGATTACTGTTGTAGGTTACTGTTGAGATTACTGTTGTAGGTTACTGTTGAGATTACTGTTGTAGGTTACTGTTCAGATTACTGTTGTAGGTTACTGTTGAGATTACTGTTGTAGGTGACTGTTGAGATTACTGTTGTAGGTTACTGTTCAGATTACTGCTGTAGGTTACTGTTGAGATTACTGTTGTAGGTTACTGTTCAGATTACTGTTGTAGGTTACTGTTGAGATTACTGTTGTAGGTGACTGTTGAGATTACTGTTGTAGGTTACTGTTCAGATTACTGTTGTAGGTTACTGTTGAGATTACTGCTGTAGGTTACTATTGACATTACTGTTGTAGGTTACTGTTGAGATTACTGCTGTAGGTTACTGTTGAGATTACTGTTGTAGGTTACTGTTCAGATTACTGTTGTAGGTTACTGTTGAGATTACTGCTGTAGGTTACTGTTAAGATTGCTGTTGTAGGTTACTGTTGAGATTACTGCTGTAGATTACTGTTGAGATTACTGTTGTAGGTTACTGTTGAGATTACTGTTGTAGGTTACTGTTGAGATTACTGCTGTAGGTTACTGTTCAGATTACTGTTGTAGGTTACTGTTGAGATTACTGCTGTAGGTTACTGTTCAGATTACTGTTGTAGGTTACTGTTGAGATTACTGTTGTAGGTTACTGTTGAGATTACTGTTGTAGGTTACTGTTGAGATTACTGTTGTAGGTTACTGTTGACATTACTGGTTGTAGGTTACTGTTCAGATTACTGTTGTAGGTTACTGTTCAGATACTGCTGTAGGTTTACTGTTGAGATTACTGTTGTAGGTTACTGTTGAGATTACTGCTGTATGTTACTGTTGAGATTACTGCTGTAGGTTACTGTTGAGATTACTTGTATACATTATTGTCTCAGAGTATCTGAAATGTATATTAGTTGTGTCATGTTGTTATATAACCTACAACAGTTCTGATTCCGCTAACAGAGGTTTGTTAGCTTTCCAGATAAAATATATGCCATTTAGCAGACACTTTTATCTTTAAAACTTAATTTTTTATTTAACCTTTATTTAACTATCCGAGCCATGCTCTACCAACTGAGCAACAGAGGACCACAGATGACTGGAGATTTAGGCTAAGTCATAATGTTCATGTTTGGATTGTTAAAAAAGGATTTGTCAGTGATAAGTAATCCAATCACCTTTATTTTGTCAAGGATCATGTCTCTGTCTCTGGTGCTTTCTTTCAAAGAACCTGTTGAAATTACTAGCAGCTACACACACACACACACACACAACACACACACAAACACACACACACACACACACACACCACACACACACACACACACACACCACACACACACACACACACACACACACACACGCACTAAACTACAGCAAGTCTGGCTGATCAGCCACATCACTCTGAGCATTCCAGCTTCAAGCTTTTGTTCGCGACCTATGCAGGCCCGCTTATTCTTGTATGGCTAAGACCTATAGAAGGCATCTGGCTTGCTAATAGCCTATAGTCCATTTTATGCCCTTCTAAGTAGTGCATACTAGGGAATAGGTCCATTGGCTATGCTTTGTCAAAGTAGTCATACTAGGAATGGGTGCTTTGTTTTCAAATAGTCACTAATGACATAGATGGGACCTCTACTGGTTAGCATTAGACTAGGGCTTGTCTCAAATCTTATCATAATCACGGAACATACATCGAGGACACACTGAACCGGGAGTAGTGCAACAACCAACTGACACTACGCTCAACCACACACACACGACACACACAGCGGACAATACAGCGGACACACACACACAACACCAGCGGACACACACACACACACACACGGACACACACACAGCGGACACCACACACACACAGCGGACACACACAGCGACACACACAGCACACACACGCGGACACACACAGCGGACCACACACACAGCGGACACACACAGCGGACACAACAGCGGACACAGCGACATCGGACACACACAGCGGACACCACGGGACAGCGACACACACACACACACAGCGGACAACACAGCGGACACACACACACACAGCGGACACAACACAGCGACACACACAGCGGACACACACAGCGGACACACAACAGCGACAACAGCGGAACACAGGCACACACCACACACACAACAGCAACACACACACACAGCGAACACACAACACACGCGGACACAAACAGCGGACACAACACACGCAGGACACACCACAGCGGACACACAAGCGACACACAGCGGACACACACAGCACACACACACACACACAGCGGACACACACACGGACACACACAGCGACACACAGCGGACACACACAGCGGACACACAGCGGACACACACAGCGGACACACACACAGCGGACACACACAGCGGACACACACACACACACACACAGCGGACACACACAGCGGACACAACGCGGAACACACAGCGGACAACACCAGCGGGACACCAGCGGACACACACAGCGGACACACACACAGCGGACACACACAGCGACACACACACACACACACAGCGGACACGACCCAGCGGACACACTGGACCACACAGCGGACACACACAGCGGACCACACAGCGGACCCACAGCGGACACACAACCGCGGACACACACAGCGGACACACACACACACACACAGCGGCACACAAGGGACACACACAGGCACACAACACAGCGGACACACACAGCGGACACCAGGAACACACGCGGACACACACAGGGACACACACAGCGGACACCAGCGGACACAGCGGTCACAACACAGCGGACACTACACAGCGGACACAAGCGGCACAGCACCGCACACACAGCACCACACAGCGGACACAACGACAGCGGACACACACGCGGACACACACAGCGGTACACAGCGGACACACAAACACACAGCGGACACACCACAGCGGACACACACAGCGGACACACACACACGGGACACACAGCGCACACACACAGCGGAACACACACAGCGGACACACACAGCGGACACACACACACACACAGCGGACACACACAGCGGACACACACAGCGGACACACACAGCGGACACACACACACACACACACACACAGCGGACACACACAGCGGACACACACAGCGGACACACACAGCGGACACACACAGCGGACACACACAGCGGACACACACAGCGGACACACACACGCGACACACACAGCGGACACACAGCGGACACACACAGCGGACACACACAGCGGACACACACAGCGGACACACACACCAACACAGCGGACACACACAGCGGAACACACACACAGCGGACACACACAGCGGACACACACAGCGGACACACACAGCGGACACACACAGGAGGTAGGTAACTGGCCTCTAAGTGTTACACAAACTCCAACTCCAGTACCCAACCGTGGATAGCTCCTTCTGGCACTGGTTCAGAATCAAACACGCTGTTCTACATATTCCATTCAACATTTTCTATCACACCCTGGCTGTGTTCATTCGGCACCAAATGGAAGAAAATGAACTGAAACACGGAGGGACTAACTGAACATTATTCCAATAAGAATATAAGAACTGATTGTCCAATAAGAACTGATTTTTGTTTTCTGTTGCATGCCTAGTGAACACGACCAATGGCAGTGTTGCTGTGTTGTCTTGTCTTGTCTTGTTGTCATGGCAGTGTTGCTGTGTTGTCTTGTCTTGTCTTGTTGTCATGGCAGTGTTGCTGTGTTGTCTTGTCTTGTCTTGTTGACATGGCAGTGTTGCTGTGTTGTCTTGTCTTGTATTGTTGTCATGGCAGTGTTGCTGTGTTGTCTTGTCTTGTTGTCATGGCAGTGTTGCTGTGTTGTCTTGTCTTGTTGTCATGGCAGTGTTGCTGTGTTGTCTTGTCTTGTATTGTTGTCATGGCAGTGTTGCTGTGTTGTCTTGTCTTGTTGTCATGGCAGTGTTGCTGTGCTGTCTTGTCTTGTTGTCATGGAAGTGTTGCTGTGTTGTCTTGTCTTGTCTTGTTGTCATGGCAGTGTTGCTGTGTTGTCTTGTCTTGTCTTGTTGTCATGGCAGTGTTGCTGTGTTGTCTTGTCTTGTTGTCATGGCAGTGTTGCTGTGTTGTCTTGTCTTGTTGTCATGGCAGTGTTTGTGCTTGTTGTTGGGGTCGTTGTCTTGTCTTGTTGTCATGGCAGTGTTGCTGTGTTGTCTTGTCTTGTTGTCATGGCAGTGTTGCTGTGTTGTCTTGTCTTGTTGTCATGCGGGCGTGTTCTGTGTTGGCTGTGTTGTCTTGTCTTGTTGTCATGGCAGTGTTGCTGTGTTGTCTTGTCTTGTTGTCATGGCAGTGTGCTGTGTTGTCTTGTCTTGTTGTCATGGCAGTGTTGCTGTGTTGTCTTGTCTTGTTGTCATGGCAGTGTTGCTGTGTTGTCTTGTCTTGTTGTCATGGCAGTGTTGCTGTGTTGTCTTGTCTTGTTGTCATGGCAGTGTTGCTGTGTTGTCTTGTCTTGTTGTCATGGCAGTGTTGCTGTGTTGTCTTGTCTTGTTGTCATGGCAGTGTTGCTGTGTTTGTCTTGTCTTGTTGTCATGGCAGTGTTGCTGTTTGTCTTGTCTTGTTGTCATGGCAGTGTTGCTGTCTTGTCTTGTCTTGTTGTCATGGCAGTGTTGCTGTCTTGTCTTGTCTTGTTGTCATGGCAGTGTTGCTGTCTTGTCTTGTCTTGTTGTCATGGCAGTGTTGCTGTGTTGTCTTGTCTTGTTGTCATGGCAGTGTTGCTTGTGCTGTCTTGTCTTGTTGTCATGGCAGTGTTGCTGTGTTGTCTTGTCTTGTTGTCATGGCAGTGTTGCTTTGTTGTCTCCCAAAATAAACACACTAGTCTTTTCCTACAACCACTGACTTTGCTGGTAAATACTTTGTTGAGGGAAAATGTGTTTGCTACGATTGTGACATGTTGTTGTCTCACCTAGCTATCTTAAGATGAATCCATTGATTCGGGGGTATTCAACTGAGGGTAATGCAGGGGGTCAGCCAAAAAATACATAAATAATGTAAAGTGGAATTTTTATTTTTTTATTTCAATGTTTTAATGAATATCACAAGCAACAACAGAATAAACACATTTTAATTACATACCTACAGTACAAAAGAGGAGAATATCTTATTTCTAATGATTTCTCAACTCCTAATATTGAGCAAATTAAACTCATTGGAGCCAATTACATTCACTGGAGTAGCCTGAAGAGCCAACGTTGAATTGCTTTGAATTCAACATCAGGGATAAATGACCATTTGGATCAGGGAAGTTTCCTCTACAAGCCAGAATGTTGAATACAATTACATTTTAATGTACTTTACTGGTTTCTGGCAGTTGGTCACTTGTGGTAGGAAGTGAGACAATGAGTCATACAAGTCCAGAGGAACATCCACTTGCACCTCCAATCCAGAGGAAACATTCCCCCTCCACACTCCAAGTCCAGAGGAAACATCCCCTCACCTCAAGTCCAGAGGAACATCCCTCCACCTCCAAGTCCAGAGGAAACATCCCCTCCACCTCCAAGTCCAGAGGAAACATCCCCTCACCTCCAAGTCCAGAGGAAACATCCCCTCCACCTCCAAGTCCAGAGGAAACATCCCCTCCACCTCCAAGTCCAGAGGAAACATCCCCCTCCACCTCCAAGTCCAGAGGAAAATCCCCCTCCACCTCCAAGTCCAGAGGCAACATCCCCTCCACCTCCAAGTCCAGAGGAAACATCCCCCTCCACCTCCAAAGTCCAGAGGAAACATCCCCTCACCTCCAAGTCCAGAGAAACCCCCTCCACCTCCAAGCCAGAGGAAACATCCCCCTCACCTCCAAGTCCAGAGGAAACATCCCCCTCCACCTCCAAGTCCAGAGGAAAACATCCCCCTCCACCTCCAAGTCCAGAGGCAACATCCCCCTCCACCTCCAAGTCCAGAGGAAACATCCCCTCCACCTCCAAGTCCAGAGGAAACATCCCCTCCACCTCCAAGTCCAGAGGAAACATCCCCTCCACCTCCAAGTCCAGAGGAAACATCCCCCTCCACCTCCAAGTCCAGAGGAAACATCCCCCTCCACCTCCAAGTCCAGAGGCAACATCCCCTCCACCTCCAAGTCCAGAGGAAACATCCCCTCCACCTCCAAGTCCAGAGGAAACATCCCCCTCCACCTCCAAGTCCAGAGGAAACATCCCCCTCCACCTCCAAGTCCAGAGGAAACATCCCCCTCCACCTCCAAGTCCAGAGGAAACATCCCCCTCCACCTCCAAGTCCAGAGGAAACATCCCCCTCCACCTCCAAGTCCAGAGGAAACATCCCCCTCCACCTCCAAGTCCAGAGGAAACATCCCCCTCCCCTCCATCAGCTCCCCACGTCCAGCAGAGAAACATCCCCCTCCACCTCCAAGTCCAGAGGAAACATCCCCTCCACCCTCCAAGTCCAGAGGAAACATCCCCTCCACCTCCAAGTCCAGAGGAACACCTCCCCCTCCACCTCCAAGTCCAGAGGCAACATCCCCCTCCACCTCCAAGTCCAGAGGCAAACATCCCCCTCCACCTCCAAGCTCCACAGCCAAACTCCCCCTCCACCTCCAAGTCCAGAGGCAAACATCCCCCTCCACCTCTCAAAGTCCAGAGGAAACATCCCCCTTCACCTCCAAGTCCAGAGGAACATCCCCCCACCTCCAAGTCCAGAGGCAACATCCCCCTCCACCTCCAAGTCCAGAGGAAACATCCCCAGTCCAGAGGAAACATCCCCAGTCCAGAGGCAACATCCCCCTCCACCTCCAATAAATCAGTCTACTGTTTTCTTCTTTCTCTAAGAATTCTCCCTCAAATGATCTAAAATTAGCTACCAAAAGTATTTCCCATCTTCTGCTGACCCTATCACACATTATACCATCAAAACCTTTCATAGTTTCACAACAAACTGATTTGCAGAAAAATGGTCTAAAATTAGCAGCTTAATGGGTTGTTCCGTTGAACTTTAGTCTTTGTAATCCAATGTATTACAATGTACTTCACTTGTACACAGACTGCAGTGTGGTAACAAAAGCAACAGTCTTAATCTCAGTCAATTGGCAGGTAGCCTGGCGATTAGAGCGTTGGGAAAATAACCAAAAGGTTGATTGTTTAAATCCCTTTTCTGCCCTGAGCAAGGCAGTTTAACCCCCACAACAGCTGTTCCCGGGCGCCGATAATGTGGACGTCGATTAAGGCAGCCCCCCCCACACCTCTCTGATCCAGAGGGGTTGGGTTAAATGTGGAAGACACATTTTGGTTGAATGCATTCAGTTGTGCAACTGACTAGGTGTCCCAATCAAAGTTTTTTTGGGGGGGCTATGGCTCAAAGGTCAGGTGGGTTATAAACATTCACCCTATGAATGGAACAGATCCACAATCCATGTCTCAATCGTCTCAAGGCTTAAAAAAATGTTTTAACCCGTCTCCTCTCCTTCATCTACAACTGATTGAAGTGAATTTAACAAGTGACATCAATAAGGGATCATAGCTTTCACCTGGATTCACCTGGTCAGTCTGTCATGGAAAGAGCAGGCGTTCCTAATGTTTTTTTGTACTACGTGTATGAGCCTGTATATAAACCTTTTTTGTAAATGTTTATCTGGTGTAGATTAAGAACTGGGGACATTTAACCACAGACAGAGATGGAACTCTTCCTTGATGCTGAATGTGCAGAGTTACATGGTGAGGAGAGGTTGAGACCAGCTGTGTGTGTGTGTGTGTGTGTGTGTGTGTGTGTGTGTGTGTGTGTGTGTGTGTGTGTGTGTGTGTGTGTGTGTGTGTGTGTGTGTGTGTGTGTGTGTGTGTGTGTGTGGTCTCAGGTTGTGCTGCCGTCTGCCACATTCCAGTTCGACTCCTCCAAGGAAACCTTACACAGGAAGGTAACCTTCCACAGGCAGGTAACCTTACACAGGCAGGTAACCTTACACAGGAAGGTAACCTTACACAGGAAGGTAACCTTCCACAGAGAGAGATAATGGCTCCTGTCTGTGACGGAGGGAAACCCCTCAGTGTTAGTCATTAGTGATGTCACCATGGAACATTTAACTGACAGCATCAGCTGCTGCCCACACAGTCCCCGTCAGGATGGGGTTTATAAATCTCTACTGTCTCTCTGTCATCGCTCCCTTCTCACTTCACCACAGATCCAATCCAGCTACAGGTCAGTAACCGGTCAGTAACAGGTAAATACATTTGGGTTGTATAGGGCTAGGATTGCGAAATTCTGGTAACTTTCCCAAAATGTCTAGATTTTCCAGAAATCCTGATTGGAAGATTCCTGAAATCAGGATGGAAAAAGCAGGAAATCTGGAATCCCCCAATCAGGATTTTCTGGAATTCTGCAAGCGTAGTTACAGGCACCTGTTGCTGCCACTGTGGTCCATCAGGCAGGATGTATGAACTAGGAGATGGAAGGCAGTGATCTAAATACTGTGTTTTTAATGAACACTGATGTGATGTCCAGTAATAACCCAGCCCGGGCACACACACAGATGAAGTTTCTCTAACCTCACTTAAGCTACAGGTGGGACAGAAGATTAGCTGCTGAAACTTTCTGTCCCTCCTCCCTTTCTTTCTCTCTCTCTCTCTCTCTCTCTATATACTCTCTCTACTCTCTCTCTCTCTCTTCTCGCTAGTCTCTCTGATATATAGTAGCTCTCTCTCTCTCTCTCTCTCTCTCTCTCTCTCTCTCTTCTCCCCCCAGTTTCCCAGTGTGGTTGGTAATCCTCGTCTGAAAAAAGCCTGTTGTGGCGTGGGACTGAGAAAAGGGGGTGAGATAGACAGACAGACGGACCCAGCCAGCAGTACGGAGCCGCAGCCTTGCAGCCAGGAGCCTCTCTGCCAGGACCCGTCACATCACTGTGCTGCAGCCGCACAGAGGAACCAGGCAGCTGAAGAGAGAGAGAGAGGGGAAAGAAAGAAAGAGAGCGGAAAAGAGAGGAGACCAAAGCACAGGGTACAAAGAGGGCACCACATCACATCACACCAGACAGAAACGCAACCACCACCAAACTTACGGAGAAACAACAAAACTTTTTCCCCTCTTGTCCTAAAGGGGACCTGAGCAGAGTTACACAGGACCTGATAGTTGGGTGAACAGCAGTGTTCTACTGTTCTAGAGCGTGTTCTAGAGTGATCCGAGAGTGTTTCGAGAGTTCCAAGTGTGTTCCAGAGTGTTCTAGACAGTGTTCTAGAATCGGACATAGGATCTGTGTGAACGAGAGCCAGACAGCAGGATGAGTGCCACTGAAGACTTAGCAAAGGACTACTATGATTACCCTGATTGGAACATGGAGAACGCTGTGCCTACCAAGGTCCCAGTTGAGTGAGTACTGTTAACTCTTATTATTCCAATTGCTCCAATCACTGTTGTTCCAAACACTGGTATTGTCTCGACTTGTTTGGTGTGAGATAGCAGTGAATCCTTCTATTTGTTTAGTCCACGTCCGTTTGAATTCTAGGAGTACTTTATTCATCTGATGACAATTATGTCCATGTCCATCGGATTTCACTTTGTTGTTTCATTGTTCTCTTTGACTTGTTGTGTGGGTTAGTGATTGAATATGTTGAATCTGTCATAACCCTGGATAAAGTGAATCCTATTTGAATGGACTTACAATATGGTAAGTAAGAAAGAGATGTGGCTACACAATGTCCAAATAGATGTAACCTATATCTTCCCGTAAGTGGCTGACGCGCTTAAAACTCCAAACTTAGATGGGTTATCCGGGTCATGATAACTAATATATCCATACGTAAGTGTGGTAAGGTCTAAATATCTCCATAATTAATGTGGACTATTAGCCACATAGTGTCAAACAGTAGTTGGTGAACTAATATCTCCAACAGTGATGGGCTGAAGACTAAATCTCCAACAGTAGATTGGCTGAAGCATACTAAGTGTCACCAAGGCAGTAGAGTGTGAGCACAATTCCATACAGTAGATTGGCGGAACTATATATCTCAACATGTGTGGTGAAACCCTAATATCTCCAACATAGAGTGGCTGAAGCCCTAATATCTCCATTAAGTGACATGGCTGAAGCCTTGACGTGTTTGTGGTTAAGCTAGATCTCCATAGTAGACTGGCTGAAGCCCTAAATATCCATACATTAGACTGGCTGAAATGTGAAGTAGTCAACAGTGATGTGGCTGAACCTAATATCTCCAACAATAGATGGCTGAAGCCCTAATATCTCATAAGTAGACATGGCTGAAGCGCTAAATCTCCAAACATTAGATGTGGCTGAAGCACTAATATATCCAAACAGTAGATGTGGCTGAAGCGCTAAAATCTCCAAACATTAGATGTGGCTGTAGCCTGGAGGTGTTCAGTGTGCTGAACTAGTATCTCCATACAGTAGACATGGCTGAAGCCCTAATATATCCATACATTAGACATGGCTGAAGCCTGGAGGTGTTCAGTGTGATTAACTAATATCTCCATACAGTAGACATGGCTGAAGCCCTAATATCTCCATAGAGTAGACATGGCTGAAGCCCTAATATCTCCATACAGTAGACATGGCTGAAGCCCTAATATCTCCATACAGTAGACATGGCTGAAGCCCTAATATCTCCATACATTAGACATGGCTGAAGCCTGAATGTGTTCAGTGTGATTAACTGGTATCTCCATAGAGTGACATGGCTGAAGCCTGGAGGTGGTCAGTGTGATTAACTAGTATATCCATACAGTAGATGTGGCTGAAGCCTGGAGGTGTTCAGTGTGATTAACTAATATCTCCATACAGTAGACATGGCTGAAGCCCTAATATCTCCATAGAGTAGACATGGCTGAAGCCCTAATATCTCCATACAGTAGACATGGCTGAAGCCCTAATATCTCCATACAGTAGACATGGCTGAAGCCCTAATATCTCAATACATTAGACATGGCTGAAGCCTGAATGTGTTCAGTGTGATTAACTGGTATCTCCATAGAGTAGACATGGCTGAAGCCTGGAGGTGGTCAGTGTGATTAACTAGTATCTCCATACAGTAGATGTGGCTGAAGCCTGGAGGTGATTAACTAGTAAATGATGGACTAAACTAAATGTTACGTAAGTGTGCTTTTCTACGGATTCTCCAGTTCCAGTTGTGGCCAGACAGACCTTACGGAATAGGAAACTGTTTGAGTGTACATAAGATATGATGTTATTCAAGTCTTTACAGTCTGATTATAGCTATGTTGTGTGAGCTTCTTTACTTTCACCCCTTGTTATGTTTTTACAATGTTTATCATGGAATGAGGGTGGCAAATACTCTTTACCTTCACTCCTTAGGCTTAATGTTTTCCGACTAGTCAAATGTCTGCAGCGTAATGTGGATCCCACTGCTGTTGTCCGTGATAATGCTGTGTTTTACTGAGACTAGTGGATGGAGTCCACTGTAGCTCAGTTGGTAGAGCATGGCGCTTGCAACACCAGGGTTGTGGGTTCGATTCCCACGGGGGGGGGGCCAGTATGAAAACTGTATGCACTCACTAACTGTAAGTCGCTCTGGATAAGAGCGTCTGCTAAATGTATTCTGGCTGCATAAACACATCCACTTCCAAGGTCCTGTTGCTCTAGGTTTAGTAATGATCGTGTATGATAGGTTTAGTCACACTCAGATACATCGCTTGCTGTTTGGGGTTTTAGGCTGGGTTTCTTTGTGACATCTGCTGATGTAAAAAGGCTTTATAAATACATTTGATTGATAGTTTAGCTTAGTAACAGTCACTAGGTTTAGTAACACTCAGATCCTGATAGTTTAGCTTAGTAACAGTCACTAGGTTTAGTAACACTCAGATACTGATAGTTTAGCTTAGTAACAGTCACTAGGTTTAGTAACAGTCAGATACTGATAGTTTAGCTTAGTAACAGTCACTAGGTTTAGTAACAGTCAGATCCTGCAGCACCTCAGTCAGTCTGTCAGCCATTCCTCCCTGCTCTGGCAGGCCTGGGTCTTATTCATTAGGCACAAATGGGAGAAAAAAAACTGACTAGGAGAGACCACCTGAACTTGTCCAATAAGAATAGCACATTTTCATTTCAGTTGCAAAATATTTTTGCTATGCTGTGTCCTAATGAATATGACCCTGTAGGCCTACATATCACTCACAATATTTCCCTGGGATTCCCTGCTAGCATTACTGCTAGCATATCGGCTAGCATTAGCTTACTATGAGGCCCAGTAAGGCCTATCTATCCCACCATTACTGCTAGCATATCGGCTAGCATTACTGCTACGGTAGCTTTACTATGAAGCCTAGTACTGCTGGCTTTACTATGTGGCCCAGTAATGCCAAAGATGTTCTAGTATATTCCTCTCTGGTAAGACCTTTCCCAAGCAATAGCATTAACGCTACAGTACCCATTCTATGAAGCATTATAGTGTTACTATGAAGCATTATAGCATTACTATGAAGCATTATAGCATTACTATGAAGCATTATAGTATTACTATAAAGCGTTATAGTATTACTTTGAAGCATTATAGCATTACCATGACGC
>LR778278.1:16708930-16753930 GCA_902810595.1 Coregonus sp. 'balchen' | reverse complement strand
CTCCCTGCATAAGTCTTAGTGATGAGTGGGGTGTTTCAGACATAATTATGCACTATAGCGGTATTTTCACGCCGGGAGAGTTCAACCAATGGTCATTGGATGATTGAGCCTGCTGTCTAATCTAAAAAATGAATGGAGTCATGTTTTGTAGCAACTATTGTGGCCTTTTGTGTTTCGCTGATTGCGCAATCACAAATGGTTGCATGCTTGTGCTGTCCAGCCATGCCGACAGAAGAAGAATGTCTGTGTCTGCAACTAATTAAATCACGGACAGTTCTTAATGGAGAGGGTCACTGCAGACCAACTGGACCAGGAGGGCAAATGACAAACTAGTAAGTTGTTTAGCTGTTGGTAGCTAGCTAGCAATATAAGCTCTCTTTTAACACAAGGCGGTGTTGTTCAGTACAGCACGATTTGGTGATCGGTTCGGCCATAACAGGGCTTGCTAGTACCACTACAAGCCAAGCTAGCCATTTTTAGCTAACTAGCTGTGTTTACTATACCTAAAATGTACTGTAGTCTAACGTTATAGCAGGCTACCTAACTAGCCTAGCTAGTCTCAGTGCCTCTCATTTGGAGCAAAACTGGAGAAATGTTTTGATGATGATGGCGGAGAGAAAAGGAATGACTTTGGCTTGATGTCTCATATTAGTCTTGGAGTAACTATACCTGTGTGTTGTAGCTAGCTAGCTAACGTGTTTCTGTGAGATGTCTCATATTAGTCTGAGTAACTATAACTGTGTGTTGTAGCTAGCTAGCTAACGTGTTTCTGTGAGATGTCTCATATTAGTCTGAGTAACTATACCTGTGTGTTGTAGCTAGCTAGCTAACGTGTTTCTGTGAGATGTCTCATATTAGTCTAACTATACCTGTGTGTTGTAGCTAGCTAGCTAACGTGTTTCTGTGAGATGTCTCATATTAGCCTGAGTAACTATACCTGTGTGTTGTAGCTAGCTAGCTAACGTGTTTCTGGGAGATGTCTCATATTCTACCCCATGCTCCTACAGTAGTAATACAGACAGTACACAACGATTGCCCATGAATGTGGAATTACGTTTTCGTCTTTCTCTCACAGATAATAACGCTTGGATACAAAGAAGTTGATGACTCTCAAGAGGAGATCTGAAAGGTCCCATAACAACCCTTGTATCAAAGTGACTCCGAACACATCACTGCACCACCAGTATATACAGTGGGGAGAACAAGTATTTGATACACTGCCGATTTTGCAGGTTTTCCTACTTAAAAATCCAGAAAATCACATTGTATGATTTTTAAGTAATTAAAGTATTTGATACATCAGAAAAGCATAATTTAATATTTGGTACAGAAACCTTTGTTTGCAATCACAGAGATCGTACGTTTCCTGTAGGTCTTGACCAGGTTTGCACACACTGCAGCAGGGATTTTGGCCCACTCCTCCATGCAGACCTTCTCCAGATCCTTCAGGTTTCGGGGCTGTCGCTGGGCAATACGGACACATCACAGTATTTATTATAGGCGTTAGTATATTTTTATTCTACTGTGTATATATATTGTCATACATTGCCATAATTGTTCCTGCATACTGCTGTGTAAACTCACCTCGGTCTGTCTTGAATACAAGCCATGTCTACAGATTTGCTATATTGATAGACTCATCTACTGTTTTAATTGAAACATGTTTACTTGCCAACAAATGAAAGTTTAAATGATACACCAACTCCCTGCAACTCCCTGCATATTTTGTTTTAGCAGTACAGCTGAAGCTAGTTTATCCAAGAACATTTCATGAATATCACAATGAATTGATCCAGCAGTTGAAGTCGACACTCTATTGGTTTCTGATGCAGCTGGAATCATTTAGTCACTTGTCAGTACACTTGTAAAAATGATTATATATATATTTTAATTAAACACCATTATATACATATGTACAACAGCTAGCAATATCTAGACCACAATGCAGCTGAGACCATACTAGGCATTCTATATTATACTACAACATCAGTCTAACTGAATATGGATGTTGTGATGGTTGAATGTTCCAGGCAGGTTCCAGAATGTTCTTCAGCTGGTGAACCTTGTGTTGGGTAATGGCAGCTGGTTTAGCAGGCTTTGGCGCTGTGGCGATGATGGGTTGGGGGGGGCTGTGACTCTGGCTTCATGTAGACAACCGTCTGGTCCTTTCTGCACTCCACAGCCAGGTGGACAACCGTCTGGCCCTTTCTGCACTCCACAGCCAGGTGGACAACCGTCTGGCCCTTTCTGCACTCCACAGCCAGGTGGACAACCGTCTGTCCCTTTCTGCACTCCACAGCCAGGTGGACAATCCTCTCCCTGAAGTGATGGGTTTTGCACTCCACACAGCTCATGAAGACTGATCATGAGGATGTGTAGAACATGAAGACTGATCATGAGGATGTGTAGAACATGGAGACTGATCATGAGGATGTGTAGAACATGAAGACTGATCATGAGGATGTGTAGAACATGAAGACTGATCATGAGGATGTGTAGAACATGAAGACTGGTCATGAGGATGTGTAGAACATGAAGACTGATCATGAGGATGTGTAGAACATGAAGACTGATCATGAGGATGTGTAGAACATGAAGACTGATCATGAGGATGTGTAGAACATGAAGACTGATCATGAGGATGTGTAAAACATGAAGGCTGATCATGAGGATGTGTAGAACATGGAGACGGATCATGAGGATGTGTAAAACATGAAGACTGATCCTGAGGATGTGTAACCAACCATACAATAAACCATGTTCATCTGTAAATGATAAAGGGTGCAGTAGACTGGTATGTGTTTTGTTCCACTCAGAAAACACACCAACTATGACAACAAGACATGGATCAGGTTTAGGCCTCACTCCAGTATATTGATGTGCTCATCATGGAGTCGTGGAAAGATTTAGTAAAGGTGACTTACACTAGTTCCTGTTGATGAGCTTGATGTTGATGCAGTTGTAGATGTTGTTGGGATCCTAAATAGAACACGTAGTCACGATAGCCTCTGCGGTAGTTAGTTAGCTAGCTAGCTAATGGTTAGATACGGTCCGATATGCTGTAGCTAACGTAACCTAACGTAGCTAATGTTAGCTTGCAAAGTTACAAATCACATCACCAGATAGCAGCTGGCTAATTACATTGAATTTCTTTGGAATGTCTAGCCAGCGTATTATGAAAGCTAGCTAGCTAGATTTTGTTTTAGATAAACGTAGTTCGCTAGCTAGCTAGTTACCTCACCTCAGCTTGTTCTCTTGTAGTTCGCTAGCTAGCTAGTTACCTTACCTCAGCTTGTTCTCTTGTAGTTCGCTAGCTAGCTAGTTAGATTTTGGTTTAGATAAATAAATGTAGTTCGCTAGCTAGCTAGTTACCTCACCTCAGCTTGTTCTCTTGTAGTTCGCTAGCTAGCTAGTTACCTCACCTCAGCTTGTTCTCGTTTCTGCTGATCAGATGCATTCTGCTTTGAAGTGAAGGGGAACATCGATGGAATAGCATCACTTGTCAACATCAGTTGAGACTTCAGTTCCGTTTCAAAATATTCTGTCTGAAAGTGCTGGCTACAAACACAGACATTTTGGTATTTCCTCCACGTGGTGGTCATCGACGTCCTGAAATCACTCTGAATTCTAGATATTGTGGTTTGCTTACAACCAGAAAAATTGATATGGCCCGTTTCTACCGGTGAGATACAGAAACGCTAGTATTTGCGTGTAGTGAGGAAATTCTCGATTTTCATGTCACATATGATATGTTAATAACATATTAATAGCATATACAGTGAAATGGAGCTGTGGTGAAATTTCCCTTTAACATTCGATTTTGGGAGATATGCTGGGTTAGCGCATATCCGGTCAAGGGCAAACAAAAACCATTGATTTGAAGTTTAACAAACCATACAACTCTATTCACAAGAGCTACTTTTAACTATTTACACTTAATATTTTTACAAAAACACATTTACTGGAAGAACTGTTCAGATGCAAAGTTTCGTAACAGAATCCTTCTTTGCATATTTGGGTATTCTATGCACTGGCTATTTAATGAGCTCCATCACCAAACAAGACCATATTTGGTTGGTCCGGACCAGATCAAATCTGAATCAATCAAAGACGTCTGAATCAATCAACTATGTTTCACAAGTTTCAACATCACAGTACAGCACAGCAGTGGCGGCTCCTGAAAAAATTCTCAGGGGGGGCAATTTTTCTGATGATTTAGGTGACCTACACACATTTTAAAAAAGATATGTCCAGCAACAACATGAAGACAGGGGCAGCATATAAGTCAATACTGATATACACATTACTTGCTTCAAAAAGGCCTCATGGTTGAATTGGAAATATGTGCACCTGAGCAAGCAGGAGCTTTTGATAGAGGCTACTGAAAACATTGATGCAAGTTATTGGTAATAAGAAATTTTTATAGACTTCCATATTCTGCCCTCTTGTATAGATTTGTGAAAATGAACAGTGATAGACATTTTGCCTGAAAACAGAATTTGAAAATAATTTCTAGAAAAGGTAAACACAGCTATCTGTATGGCTTTGTAAATATGAACAACCATATTCTGGCCAATTGTATAGATTTGTAAAAAAAATTGTTTACTTTTTTTAAAATGAAAAATAACTATTTTAAACAACATCAACTGTGAACTGATTTGGGCGTGTGTGTGTTAAAGAGACAGACAGGGAGGGACAAAGAGAGAGAGAGGCTACATTACTTGTACTGAAACTGTTCTCTTCTCTCTTTCAATGCAGCAAAGCGGTCAATGACTTTCTCATTGAAATCAGGCATGCTGAGGACTAGTTTACGAGTTACTTTTTAGCTTGCTGCATGATCAAATTCAGCTGATGCGCATAGCAATGCACGTAATGGCCTTTCTTGAAATGCTCACGCACCTTTTGCCTTCTCTCGCCTCATCACACTGGCTCCATCGTAAGCTTGCGCAATGAGTTTGACTTTCACGTCGTCGGCAAAAAGACCGTTCAGTCTCTCCAAAAGCACACTGGCGATTGAGACTGAGGTTGATTCCGAGATGGGAAGGAACTCAAAAAAGCGCTCCTGCACTTTGTGGTTGTCTCTTTGATGTGAACTTCTTTCAAAGAGACAATCGAGTTGCACTGAACGCTATAGCCATCTTGATAGTAGTACGTGAATTGATTGATGCTGCTACCCGCTCTTTTCTTAGTTACGTTCATGGTTACGTTACGTATGACGAAAGCGCGTAAGTGCAAGCCCTCAGAAACCCATAGAGATTGTATTGAAAGCTCTGAAATTTGAAAAAAATAGATTTTACATGGGAGTCTATGACAGACTTCTGGGCGATTTTCAACCTGACTGAAATCGCCCCAAAAGGAGGGGGGGCCATTTGAAGCACGACTTTAGCCTGATTGGACATTTAGTGGCAGTGTGGCACTGTGGCAGATCAGACGTCTAGATTACAACACTGATAACTACTGTTGCCGTGATATAATTGATTAGAAAAAAAATCCCTTCCTTTTCCCGTTTGGCAGTGCGTCGCCCATATCGCCCTATTGAACACACCGCCCCTGCAGCACAGTAGAGTATAGTACAGTAGAGTATAGTACAGCACAGTAGAGCTCAGAGGAGTACAGTACAGGACAGTAGAGTATAGTATAGTATATTATAGTACAGTACAGTACAGTACAGTACAGTACAGTATAGTATAGTATAGTACAGTACAGTACAGTATAGTATAGTATAGTATAGTATAGTATAGTATAGTATAGTACAGTAGAGTAGAGTATAGTATAGTATAGTATAGTACAGTACAGTACAGTATAGTATAGTATAGTACAGTACAGTATAGTATAGTATAGTATAGTATAGTATAGTATAGTACAGTATAGTATAGTATAGTATAGTATAGTACAGTACAGTACAGTAGAGTACAGTAGAGTATAATATAGTATAGTACAGTAGAGTATAGTATAGTATAGTATAGTATAATACAGTACAGTAGAGTACAGTAGAGTATAATATAGTATAGTATCGTATAGTATATTATAGTATAGTAGAGTATAGTAGAGTATAGTAGAGTATAGTAGAGTATAGTAGAGTATAGTAGAGTATAGTAGTATGGTAGAGTAGAGTATAGTAGAGTACATTATAGTATAGTAGAGTACAGTACATTACAGTACAGTAGTACAGTAGAGTATAGTAGAGTATAGTAGAGTATAGTAGTGTGGTAGAGTAGAGTATAGTAGAGTACATTATAGTATAGTAGAGTAGAGCAGAGCAGAGCAGAGCAGAGCAGAGCAGAGTAGAGTAGAGTAGAGTAGAGACAGACTAGAGTAGAGTAGAGTAGAGTAGAGTAGAGTAGAGTAGAGTAGAGTAGAGAAGAGTAGAGTATAGTAGAGTATAGTAGTGTGGTAGAGTAGAGTATAGTAGAGTACATTATAGTATAGTAGAGCAGAGCAGAGCAGAGCAGAGTAGAGTAGAGTAGAGACAGACTAGAGTAGAGTAGAGTAGAGTAGAGTAGAGTAGAGTAGAGTAGAGTAGAGTAGAGTAGAATAGAGTAGAATAGAGTGCAGTAGAGTACAGTATAGTATAGTACAGTAGAGTAGAGTACGTAGACATAATAGTACTCCACTCTAGTGTGCTCTACTGTTTACTGTACTGAACTTTACTCCTCTCTATTCTACTCTACTCTACAGTAGAGGGCCTGGTTTTCCAAAAGCATCTTAACGCTAAGTTCATCGTTAGAACCCTCGTAGGAGCATCATTACATCTCTGAGCTGTTTCCCAAAACCATCGGTACTAAATTTGAACTTGAAAACTGTCGTTATTTACCGACCTCCTCAGGCCACTCGAACAGATACGTGTTTTTTAGATGTGTTTTTTCCCCTACCACATTACTTTATACACAGAAGATCTAAACATTCAATCAAGATGTTTATCTGTTTCTCTGTGACTGCCGATAACTTCAATGTCTTTGCAAATGTTAGGCTACAAACAGTGGTGGAAAAAGTACCCAATTGTCATACTTGAGTAAAAGTAAAGATACCTTCATAGAAAATGACTCAAGTAAAAGTGAAAGTCACCCAGTTAAATACTACCTGAGTAAAAACCTAAAAGTATTTGGTTTTAAATATGTTTAAGTATCAAAAGTAAATGTAATTGCTAAAATATACACTAAACAAAAACATAAACGCAACATGCAAAAATGTCAAATTCTACAGTTGTGCAAACCAACAGTTTCATCAGCTGTCTGGGTGGCTGGTCTCAGACGATCCCACAGGTGAAGAAGCTGGATATGGAGGTGCTGGGCTGGCTTGGTTTCACGTGGTCTGTGGTTCATGATAGTGAAATGAACATTAAATTCTCTGGCAACAGCTCTGGTGGACATTCCTGCAGTCAACATGCCAATTGCACGCTCCCTCAAAACTTGAGACATCTGTGGCATTGTGTTGTGTGACAAAACTGCACATTTTAGAGTTACTTTTTATTGCCCCCAGCACAAGGTGCACCTGTGTAATGATCAGGCTGTTTAATCAGCTTCTTGATATGCCACACCTGTCAGGTGGATGGATTATCTAGTCAAAGGAGAAATGCTCACTAACAGGGATGTAAACACATTTATGTACCAAATTTGAGAGAAATAAGCTTTTGGCGCATATGGAACATTTCTGGGATATTTTATTTCAGCTAATGAAACATGGGACCAACACTTTACATGTTTCGTTTATATACACTATATATACAAAAGTATGTGGACACCCCTTCAAATTAGTGTATTCGACTATTTCAGCCGCACCCGTTGCTGACAGGTGTATAAAATCGAGCACACAGCCATGCAATCTCCATAGACAAACATTGGCAGTAGAATGGCCTTACTGAAGAGCTCAGTGACTTTCACCTTTCCAACAAGTCAGTTCGTAAAAATGTCTGCCCTGCTAGAGCTGCCCCGGTCAACTGTAAGTGCTGTTATTGTGAAGTGGAAATGTCTAGGAGTAACAACGGCTCAGCCGTGAAGTGGTAGGCCACACAAGCTCACAGAACGGCACCGCTGAGTGCTGAAGCGCGTAGAAATCGTCTGTCCTCGGTTGCAACACTCACTACTGAGTTCCAAACTGCCTCTGGAAGCAAAGTCAGCGCAAGAACTGGTGGTCAGGAGCTTCATGAAATGGGTTTCCATGGCCGAGCAGCCGCACACCAGCCTAAGATCACCAATGCCAAGCGTCGGCTGGAGTGGTGTAAAGCTTGCGGCCATTGGACTCTGGAGCAGTGGAAACGCGTTCTCTGGAGTGATGAATCACGCTTCACCATCTGGCAGTCCGACGGACGAATCTGGGTTTGGCGGATGCCAGGAAAACGCTACCTGCCCGAATGCATAGTGCCACCTGTAAAGTTTGGTGGAGGAGGAATAATGGTCTGGGACTGTTTTTCATGGCTCAGGCCCCTTAGTTCCAGTGAAGGGAAATCTTAATGCTACAGCATACAATGACATTCTAGATGATTCTGTGCTTCCAACTTTTTGGCAACAGTTTGGGGAAGGCCCTTTCCTGTTTCAGCATGACAATGCCCCCGTGTACAAAGCGAGGTCCATACAGAAATGGTTTGACTGGCCTGCTCAGAGCCCTGACCTCAAACCCATCGAGCACCTTTGGGATAAATTGGAATGCTGACTGCGAGCCAGGCCTAATCGCCCAACATCAGTGCCCGACCTCACTAACGCTCTACAATAAACAATCACCCACAAAGACAAGGGGGCAGAGGGAACACTTATACAGGTACTGATGAGGGGATGTGAACCAGGTGTGTGTAATAAACAAGACAAAACAAATGGAATGATGAGATGAGGAGCGGCAGTGGCTAGAAGGCCGGTGACGACGAACGCTGAAGCCTGAACCAGGAGAGGAGGCAGCTTCGGAGGAAGTCGTGACATCCACCAACACTAAGGCAGTTATATACAATACATTTCAGGACAACTGAGAACTTTAATGGATTTTGTAAATCTACTTTAAATAAACAGGGCTTCACAGACACACAGGGCTTCACAGACACACAGGGCTTCACAGACACACAGGGCTTCACAGACACACAGGGCTTCACAGACACACAGGGCTTCACAGACACACAGGGCTTCACAGACACACAGGGCTTCACAGACACACAGGGCTTAGTGGAGCTTTATTCTGCCTTGTTAATGTGAGGTCTTTCTGAATCCTTGTGTCCTGCACTGCCAGTCCTAGACAGCCCTGTGTGTCTGTGAAGCCCTGTGGGTCTGTGAAGCCCTGTGTATCTGTGAAGCCCTGTGGGTCTGTGAAGCCCTGTGTGTCTGTGAAGCCCTGTGTGTCTGTGAAAGCCCTGTATGTCTGTGAAGCCCTGTGGAGTGTGAAGCCCTGTGGAGTGTGAAGCCCTGTGGAGTGTGAGTCATACCCCTCATCTGATATCACAGTCTGTCTGATTCACTGTTTGATTTACTAGCTGTGAGTCATTTGAATAGAAGCCAAGGTGGAGTCAGAGAAGTAAAAACCAATATGTTAATACAACACTCAGAACAGTTGGTCCATTCATACAATAGTTGTTGTTACATAATGCATGTGGCTTTTCTTTTCGACTTAGCTAAAGCTTTATACACTTTGAATTGATATTATGTAAGACTTTATTAAGCAACCAGTGCCCGACTGTTATACACACAAGCAAAAACAGTTGGGGGCAAAATAAGGGGGACATTTTGGGGCATATGGGCCCGTTGGGGAAAAGTTGAGGGACATTTTGGGGGGAACAAAATAGGGAATTTTAGGGACAGTATAGGGACATTATGGGGAAAAGTAAAAGGGACGGGTTGGGGGACAGTAATAGGAAAATTTTAGGGACATATAGGACGTTGGGGGGACCATTATAGGGACGGGTTGGGGAAACAGTTTTGTGACTTAAAGGGTACGGTTGAGGGACGTATAGTGCATTTTGAGGGACAGTTTTAGTGAAAATTAAAATGGGAACAGAAATAGTGATTTTTTAGGGGCCTTTGAGGGCCCATTTTAGGGACAGTTGGGGACGTTAAAGGGCCCGTTTTGGGCCTATAGTGCCCGTATAGGGAAATTGGGAAAGGGGTTTGAGGACAGTATAGTGACCTTTTGGGGGACATTTGGAGGACAGTATAGGGAATATGGGGACAGAAAATTCCCTTTGGGGACATTTTGGGGGAACAAGTTGAGGGACATTGAGGGACAGTTGAGGGCCCGTTAAAGGGACAGTATTTGACAGTATAGGGCCCGTATGGGGACAGTAAAAGGGACATTGAGGGACAGTATAGGGACAGTTAGGGCCCTTTATAGTGACGTTGAGGGAACATTTTGGGGGAACATTTGGGGGGCCATTTAGGACGTTGAGGGACAGTTAAAGGAAACATTTAAAGGGGAAAATTTGGGGGGGGGGGGGCGTTGAGGGGACAGTATAGTGACGTATGGGACATTGGGGCATTTGGGGGACGGGTAAGTGACAGTATGTGACATATAGTGACATTTTAGGGACAGTTGGGACAGGAGGGACTTAGGGGAAAATTTGAGGGACAGTATAGTGACATTTAAAGGGACATTTTTAGGGCCCGTTGGGGACTTTAATAGGGACGTTGGGGGAAAAGTATAGGGGAAAAGAAATGTGACAGAAAAGTGCCATTTTGAGGGACATTTTGGCGGGGTTGAGGGACAGTATATGACAGTTGGGCCAGTATGGGTTCCCGTTGAGGGACAGTTGAGGGCAGTTTTAGGGACAGTTTTGGGGACGTATAGGGGACAGAAATGTGACAGTAAGTGCCCGTATAGTGCAGTTGGGGGAAAAGTATAAGGGGACATTATAGGGACAGAAATAGTGACAGTATAGTGACAGTATAGTGACAAATAGTGACAGTAAAGTCCCATTTGAGGGACAAAAATTTTCAGTATAGGGACAGTAATAGTGACAGTTAAAGGGCCATTTAAGTAAACAGTAAGGCAATTTTGAGGGGACAGTATAGTGACAGTTGAGGGACAGTATGGTGAAAAGTAATTGCCAGTATAGGGGACAGTTGGGGGACATTTTTAGGGCCCTTTTGGGGGAAACGTTGGGGGGGAAAAGGTTTGAGGGCCGATGGGGAAAGTTAAAGGGAACAGTTGGGGGAGTATAGTGACATTTTGAGGGACTTTTTGAGGCCAGTTAAAGGGACAGTATGGTGACAGTTGGGGGGACGTATAGTGACAGAAATAGGGACATTTTAGGGAATTTTAAAGGACAGAAAGGGGGACTTTTGGGGACATTTTGAGGGACGTATAGTGACAGTATGGGGAAAACAGTTAAAGGGACATTTTTAGGGACAGTAATGCCGGGTTTAAAGGACTTTTGAGGGCCCATATGGGACATTTTAAGGGAACCATTTTAGGGACAGTTAAGGGACATTTTGGGGGGCCCGAAATAGGGCCCGTTGAGGGACATTTTGGGGGACGTTGAGGGACTTTTAAGGGACTTTTTGGGGGACAGTATAGTACGTTTGGGGGACAGTTGGGGACAGTTTTGGACGTATTTTTGACATTTGGGGGACAAAATATTTGACAGTATAGGGCCCTTTTATAGAAAAGTTGAGGGACATATGGACAGTAAAAAGTAAACATTTTTGGGGAACCTTTTAGGGACATATAAAACATTTGGGGGGGACAGTTAAGGGACATTTAAAGGGACAGTTAAAGGGACAGAAAATAGGGACTTTTGAGGGCCATTTTTTAGGGACAGTTAAAGGGAAAAGTTTGGGGGAAAATTTGGGGGGACAGTATAGTGACCTTTAGGCCCGGAGGGACAGTATGGGGACGTATAGTGACAGTTTGGGGGAAAAGTATGGGACGAAATAGGGACAGTATGGGACATATAGGACAGTACCCCGGGAAAGGGTATAGGGACTTTTGGGGGAAAGTATGGGATTTTTGGGAAGGGACATTTTGGGGGAAAACAGTAGGGGGACAGAAATAGTGACATTTTAGGGGACATATAACAACGGGAAACCGCCATCCAGATCAGCGCTCCTAGGGGCCCGGGGACTTTAATGCGGGGAAAACCTTAAATCCTTCAAACCTAATTTCTAAAAACCCATTTTAATTTGCAACCAGAGGAAAAAACTCTAAAAAAAACCTTTTAAAACTCCACACACAAACCAAAAAGCTTTTCCCCCCCTCCTTTTTGGAAAATTTTGACCATAACCAAAACCCCTCCTGATTCCGCTTTTAACAAAACTAAAGCATAAGCCAGTATTTGGGTTAAAAAAAAACGTGTAAATAAACGCAGATGCTAGCAAACAGGACTGTTTTGCTACACAACGGGAACCATTTTCCCGGGTTTTCTTCAACACCCTTAAAAGGAGTAAAAACCACATCATTCCGGGCTTCATCAAAAGTCCCATCGATGATTTTCGCCCCCACATTGACCTTTACATACAAAACCCCAAACCAGAAGAAAATGGATAAAAGGAAAATCCGCCCCCAATGACAAAAGGGGTAAGTTTGGGCCGCTTTCAAGAACGGATTTCTAACCCGGACGCTTAAAAAAAAAACCCCCGCTATCCTCCAAAAACCAAAACCAAATAAAAACGGCAAAGAGTCAATACAGGTCAAAGTTTGGGAAATCAAAATACCCCTGGCGGGGGAACGCTCGTCGGTTTTGGGGGCGGGGTTTGAAAACTATTACAGACTAAAAGGGGGGGAACACAGCCGCGGCTGCCCGGTGACCCCGCCAAACCAAACCCGGGGCAAAACCCTTTCTATGCCCCCCTTCGGGCAAGAAAAACACTGAAGCATGCAAGGGGCACCACTGTTCCGGATGACAAATTTTGACCCTTTCCTCTCCGTGCCATGTGAGAAAGACTTTTAACCGGGGAACATTCAAAAGGGCCGCGGGGCCAACGGTTTAAACCAGGACTTACCCCCGAGCATTTTGTTTCCCAAAAATTTGGCAAGTTTTTTCACTGCCCATTTTAAACATGTCCCCTGACTGATTTTTTAAATCCCAAACAGTTTCAAGCAACCCCCAAGTCCCCGGCAAAAAGAACTCAAATAACCCCCTAAAAACCCTTTAAAAAAACCGACCCTACCCACTGACTTCTGTAGCCTAAAGTGGTTTTTAAAAAGACTGGCCCTTGGCTCACATCAACAGCAAAACCCCAAAAAACCCCCCCCAAAACCCATTTCCAATTTGAAACCCCCCCAACAGATCCCAGATGATGAAACCCTCTTCGCACTCCACACGCCCTTTCCCCCGGGCAAGGGAACACCTACGTGGAATCTTTTCCTTGACTACAGCTCAGCTTTCAACACCATAGCCCCCTCAAGCTCATCACAAAGGGCAAGGGTTTCCGGGACAAAAAACCCTTTCCCTCTGCAACGGGACCCCTGGACTTTCCCGACGGGCCGCCCCCCGGTGGGAGGGTAGGGTTAAAAACACTCTTCCACACTGATCCTCAACAAAGGGGGGCCCCCCAGGGGGGCGTGCTCAGTCCCCTCCTGTACCCCTGTTTTACCCCTGACTGCCTGGCCCGGCACGACTCCCAAAACCCCTATTAAGTTTTGGGCCCACGAACAAAAAGTGGTAGCCTGATCACCGCCAAAGTACCCGCCTATAGGGATGAGGTCAAGATCTTTGGGCCCTGTGGGGCCAGGACAACAAACCCCTCCCTCAAAGTGACCCAAAAACAGGAGATGATTTGGGGCAAAAGGAAAAAAAAAAAGGACTGAGCACGGCCCCCCCTTTTCTCATCACGGGGGTGTAAATGGAAAAGGGGTTGGGGCTTCAATTCCTTGGGGTCCCCATCCCACGCTAGCATGGGCCAAACAAAACCCAAGGGCCGTCGTGAAGAGGGGCCCCACAAAGCCTATTCCCCCCCAGGGACAAAAAAAATTTGGCATGGGTCCCCCCAACCTCAAAAAAATTAAAACCCCCTTTAAACCCTCGAGAGCATCCTGACTGGTTGCCAAATCACCGCCTTGGGATGGCCGCTTGGCCCTGACCGCAAGGGACTTAAAAGGGGTGCTTTCGTCCCAAAACCTCACTGGGGGGGGGGGGGGAAAGGGTCCCTTTCCTCCAGGACCCCCCTTAACCCGGCGGTGTCAGAGGGAAGGGCCCCCCAAAATTGTCAAAAACCCCGCCACCCTAGTCATAGGGCTGTTCTCTCTTCTAAACCGGGGGGGACGGGAAGCGGGACGGGGTTTCCCAATCTAGGTCCAAAAGACTTTTTCAACACCTTCTAACCCCGGGGGGTTTTAAAAACTCTGAAAACTATCATGGGTACCCACTATTTGCACTGCCCCCCACCCCCATCCTTTTTTTAAAAGCTGCTGCTACTTTCTGGGGGTTTTGGGACTTTTTGCAATTTTTGTTCACAACTCTACCCCCATTAATATTTAAACCTTTAAACTCCCCAACCCACCGGGGGCCCCCCGGGACATTTCTCCCGCAAAAGGTTCCGACCCCGTATATATAACCTCCCTACTTTAAATTTATTTTCGAAATTTCCTCCATCACCCTTTTTTTACTTTTTTTCCCGCTCTTTTTTTTTAACACTTTTTTTGTTGTTGTTTTAATTTTTTTACTTTTTTTTTTAAAATAAATGCACTGTTTGGAAGGGCTGGTAATAACTTTCACTGTAATGTCCGCCCAAACCGGTTTTTTTCGGGGCATTGACCAGTAAAATTTGTTAGATTTAAAAAGGGGCATAATAGGGAAAAGTGACCGGGAAAGGGACTTTTGGGGCGTTTTAATTTACAGTTGGAAGGGGCATAAGTGACCTTGAGGGCCCGGTTTTAGGGACAGTTGAGGGACAGTTAATGACAGTTTAGGACAGTTGGGGGTTGTGAAAAGGGGACAGTTGGGACATTGGGGGGACAATAAGGACGTTGGAAAGGGGGGTTAGTTGACGTTGGAAGGGGCAGTTTAAAGGGGCAGTTAGGGGGCAGTAAAAGGGCAAATTGAGGGACAGTATGGGACATTTGGGACAGTAAGGGCAGTTTGGGGACAGTATGGAAAGTTTTTAAAGGGGCAGAAAAAGGACAGTTGAGGGGGCGTATAGGGACAGTTGAGGGACATATAGGCCGTTTTAGGGCCAGTATATGCCGTTGAGGACAAATATAAAAAGTGTGTTAATTTACGTTATGGGTTTGGGGGGGCAGTAAGTGACCCGTTGAGGGGCATTTTTGGGCGTTCATAAGGGAAAAAATTTGGAAAAGGGGCAGTTAAAGGGGCATTGAGGGACATTTTGGGAAAATTTTGTGACAGGTTTTAGGGACAGTAGGGGAGTTAGGGACCGTTTTTAGGGGCAGTATGGACAAATTGGGAAAAAGGGACGGGTTTAGGGGCAGTATATGACCCGTTGAGGGACAAATTAATTTTGGGCAGTTGGGGACAAGTTTGGGGGAAATTCGGAAAAGGGGGGGTTTTTGGTTTGGGGGGCAGGGGGTTTGGGGGAGTTGAGGGGCATAAAAGGGACAGTTTTGGGGCAAATATAGGGACAGTTTTTAGGGACGGGATATGCCCGTTGAGGGGCAGTAAGGGGGGCAGGGTTTTTGGGCGTATAGGGACTTTTTAGGGTACGGGGGTTGTGGGGAAAGTTAGGGGCAGTAAAAGGACCCGTTGAGGGACATATAGGGGGAAATTGAGGCAGTACGGGACGTTTTTAGGGGCATATAAAGGGCCTTGAGGGACAGTTTGGGGCAAATTGAGGGGCATAAAATGACCCTTGAAGGGGCAGTATAGGGGGCAGTTGGGGGGACGTATAGGGCCCGTTGGGGGCATTTTAAAGGGGCCAAATTGAGGGACAGTATGGGACATTGAGGGACAGTTAAAAAGTGACGTTGAGGGGCCGTTATAGGGCAGTTTGAGGGACAGTTCGGGCATTGAGGGGGCAAATATAAATGACCCTTTTAGGACAGTAAAGTGACGTTTTAGGGGCAGTTAAAGGGGCGTATAGTGACGTTGGGGGACAGTTGAGGGCCCGTAATACATTTAAAGGGGCCTTGGGACATTTAGGGACCGTAAAAGGGGGGGTCAAGGGAAAAGTTGGGGGCCCCTATAAAGGGGTTAGGGGGCAGTTGGGGGGGGGACGGTTGGGGTTGGGGGGACAGTTAAAGGGGCAGTTTGAGGGGCAGTAGGGCAGTTGAGGGACCGGATAAGGGGCGTTGAGGGAAATATAGGGCCGTTGAGGGGCCATATAAATGAACCCGTTGAGGGCAGTATGGGCCGGTTGGGACGTATAAAGGGGAAATTAGGGACAAATATAGTTCCCGGGTTTTTGGGGGGGGGTGTGTGCCCTTAGGGACAAGTTTGGGGAAATTTGGTTTGGGGAAGGGCTTGTGGGGGAGGGACAGTTCTTTTGGGCAGTTAGGGACGTATAAAGGGGCAGTTTAAAAGGAAAATGAGGGCCTTTGGGGGCAAATTGAGGGGCATTAGGGACAGTTGGGGGAAAAGTTTGGGGAAAAGTTGGGGAAATAAAGGACGGGTTTTTGGGGGGCAGTTTGGGGGAAGGGACAGGAGGGACATTGTTGGGGCAGTTTGGGTTTGGGGGACAGTTTGGGGACAGGGGTTGGAAAATGGTGAAAAATGGGGCTTTTGGGGAAAAAGGGACCGGTTAGGGACATTAGGGAAAAGTAAGGGGCCCAAGGACTTAGGGGGGGAAAGGGCAGGTTTAGGGGACAGTAAGAGGCGGTTTTTTGGGGGCCCTTAACCGTTGAGGGGCAAACAGTTTTTTTTTCAAGTTAACCCCGGGTTTTTTTCCCCGGAAAATTTTGTCCCGGGTTTTCCCCGTTTTTTTTTTAATTCCCTAGGCCGTTAAACAATAAGGTGTGGGGGTGTTTGTGGGTTGGCCCCGGACCCCGGGGTTAGGGGGAAGGGGAAAGGGAACCCCGGGAAAACCCCCGGAAACGAAATTTCCCGGGGCTGGGGGTGGCTTGGGGAAATTTTGGGGAATTGTTTAACCCCCCCTTGAATCCGTGGAGGGGGGTTAGGGGGATTTTAGGGGGGTAAAACCCCTAACCCCGCCCGGCAAAAGGGGGGGGGAGTGCGGGGGCTAAACCCCTGGGGGACTTTCCCGGCCCCCGGGGGGGAAGGGACGAACCCAAACCGGGGTCCCGGGTGGTGGGGGGGTGGGGATTTTGCTGGCAAACCCACCCAAAAACCCACAGTAAGGGGCCCGGGGGGTCGCAACCCGGGCCCCCCCCTCCAGAGGAGGGGGGGGGAGGGAGGGAAGGGTGGGCGAAACCCACCCTTAAACCCAAAACCCAAAGGTTTCCGGGGGGGGGATTAAATGGAATTTTGTCTGGGCTAAACCCCAACCCAAGACTAACAGGAGGCCCGGGGGGAAAAGGGGGGAGCCTTTCCCCCCAAAAATCCGGTTTTGGGAGGGGGGGGGGGAGGAACCCAACCCAAATCAGAGGGAGAGGGGGTAATTTTTCGGGGCAAACCCAACCCCCGACCCAGGGAGGGGGGGGATAGGGGGAGGGGGGGGGTTTTTAAACCCCAAAACCCCCGACTTCCCCGAGGGGGAAAGGGGGGGGGGGGGGGGGGGGGGGTGTGGAGGGTTTTTTGGTCTGTTTCCTCAACCCAACCCAAAAGCCCAAGGGGCAGAAGGGGGGGAAAAGGGGGGGCGGGCTAAAAACCCAAACCCAAAACTCCAAAAAGGGCAGGGGGGGATAGGGGGTTGGGGGGGCCCCGGGTTTTTAACCCAACCCAAAACCCCGGAAAGGCAGAGGGGGGATGTTGGGTTGTAGTCTGTTTTAACCCTAACCCAAAACTTCCCGAGGGGAGGGGGGGGTAGTGGTTGTGTCCCGTTCTAAAACCCCAAAACCCCCGACTCCAAGGGGGGAAAGGGGGTTGGATTTTTTTGGGGTTGTTTGGGCTGGTTTATCCCAACCCCAAACCCCTGGTCA
Source organism: Coregonus sp. 'balchen' (assembly GCA_902810595.1). NCBI lineage: Eukaryota > Metazoa > Chordata > Actinopteri > Salmoniformes > Salmonidae > Coregonus > Coregonus sp. 'balchen'. The sequence continues at coordinate 16,736,029 of LR778278.1, read as the reverse complement.
AGGGGGGGAGTGTTGGGGCGTTTTTAAAAACCCCAACCCAAGACTCCAAGGTTGGAAAAGGGGGGGGGTAGGGATTGGGGGAGTCGTTTAAAACCCCAACCCAAGAAATCCAGAGGGAAAAGGGGGGATAGTGGTTGTAGTCCTTTTTCCCCCCTAACCCAAAACCCAGAAGTCGAGGGGTGATATTTTATTGTAGTCGTTTTTAAACCCTCCCCAAAATCCAGAGGTTGAGAGGGGGGGGTGTGGATTGTATCTTTTTCTTAAAAACCCAACCCCAAAACCCCCAGAGGCAAAAGGGGGGGATAGTGGGGGTTTTAGTCTTTCCCCAACCCTAAAAACCCCAAAACCCAGAGGTCAGGGGGGGGGTAGTGGGTTTTTGTCTGTTTCTAAAACCCCAACCCAAGACTCCCAGGTTTAAAAGGGGGGGGGTGGATTTAAATCCCCCTTTTTAACCTACCCCCAAAACCCAAAGGGCAAAAGGGGGGGGGAGTGGATTGTAGTCCCGGGTTCCCAAACCCCCCCCCAAGGGCCCAAGGTTTTTAGGGGGGGGTAGTGGATTTTTAGTCTGTTCCCAACCCCCAACCCAAACTCCAGAAGTCAGAGAGGGGGATTTTTGGGTTGGGAGTTGTTCTTTAAACCCCAAAACCCCAAACTCCCAAAGGGGAGAGGGGGGGATAGTGGTTGTGTTTCTAACCCAACCCAAGACCCAGAGGGTAAGGGGGGGGAGTTTGGGTTGGGTCTGTTCTAAACCCAAACCCCAACCCCAAAACTCCGAGGGGAAGGGGGGGATGGGATTGTGTCCGGGTTTTAACCCCTTTAAACCCAAATCTCCAAAAGGGGAAAGGGGGGGAAATTTGGTTGTAGTCTGGGTTTTTAACCCTAACCCCCCAAAACTCCAGAGGGCAAGGGGGGGATAGTGGATTGGGAGTTGTTTTTAACCCTAATCAAGACCCAGAGGGGCAAAAGGGGGGATAGTGGATTGGAAATTTTGTTCAACCCTAAAACCCCAAACCTTTCCCGATTAGGGGGGGGGTGTGGGTTGTAGTCTGTTCTAACCCTAAAACCCCAAAACTCCAAAGGGCAGAGGGGGGATAGTGGGTTGGGAGTCTGTTTTTAACCCCAACCCAAGACTCCAAGGTAGAGGGGGGGTAGTTGGGTTGTGTCCTTCTAAAACCCAAAACCCCCAAAAAACCCCCCACCCCCCTTAAAAAAAGGAGGGGGGGATAGTGGATTGTAGTCTGTTCTAACCCTAACCCAAGACTCCAGAGGTGAGAGGGGGGATAGTGGATTGTAGTCGTTCTAACCAACCCAAGACTCCAAGTCACGAGAGGGGGATAGGGATTGTAGTCTGTTCTAACCTAACCCAAGACTCCAGAGGTCAGAGGGGGGATAGTGGATTGTAGTCTGTTCTAACCAAACCCCAAAGACTCCAGAGGTGGAGGGGGGGATAGTGGAAATTGTAGTCTGTTCTAACCCTAACCCAAGACTCCAGAGGTCAGAGAGGGGGGTTTAGTGGATTGTAGTCGTTCTAACCCTAACCAAGACTCCAGAGGTCAGAGGGGGGGGATAGTGGATTGTAGTCTTTTCTAACCCTAACCCAAAGACTCCAGAGGTGAGGGGGGGGGATAGTGGATTGTAGTCTGTTCTTAACCCAAACCCTACCCAAGACTCCAGAGGTCAGAGGGGGGATAGTGGTGTAGTCTGTTCTAACCCTAACCCAAGACTCCAGAGGCCCAGAGAGGGGATAGTGGATGTAGTCGTTCTAACCCTAACCCAAGACTCCAGAGGTCAGAGGGGATGTGGATTGTAGTCTGTTCTAACCCTAACCCAAGACCTTCAGAGGTCAGAGGGGGGTGATAGTGGATTGTAGTCTGTTTCTAACCCTAACCAAGACTCCAGAGGTCAGAGGGGGGGGGGATAGTGAATTGTAGTCTGTTCTAACCCTAACCCAAGACTCCAGGGGTGAGAGGGGGGGATAGTGGATTGTAGTCCTTCAACCCTAACCCAGACTCCAGAGGTCAAGGGGGGATAGGGGATGTAGTCTGTTCTAAACCCTACCCAAGACTCCAGAGGTGAGGGGGGGATAGTGGATTGTAGTCCGTTCTAACCCTAACCCAGACTCCAGAGGTCAGAGGGGGGATAGTGGATTGTAGTCTGTTCTAACCAAACCCAAGACTCCAGAGGTGGAGAGGGGGGATAGTGGATTGTAGTCTGTTCTAACCCAAACCCCAAAGACTCCAGAGGTCAGAGAGGGGGATAGTGGTTTGTAGTCTGTTCTAACCCTAACCCAAGACTCCAGAGGTCGAGGGGGGGATAGGGGGATTGTGTCTGTTCTAACCCTAACCAAGACTCCAGAGGTGAGAGGGGGGGTAGTGGTTTGTTAGTCTTTTTCTAACCCTAACCTAACCCAAGACCCCAGAGGTTTCATAGGGGGGGATAGTGGATTGTAGTCTGTTCTAACCCTAACCCAAGACTCAGGGTCAAGGGGGGATAGTGGTTTGTAGTTGTTCTAACCTAAACCAAGACCCAGAGGTCAGAGAGGGGGATAGTGGTTTTGTAGTCTGTTCTAACCCTAACCAAGACTCCAGAGGTCAGAAGGGGGGATAGTGGATTGTAGCTGTTCAAACCCTAACCAAAAACTCCAGAGGTCAGAGGGGGGGGGGATAGTGGATTGTAGTCTGGTTCAAAACCCTAACCCAAGACCCGAGGTCAGAGAGGGGGATAGTGGATTGAGTCTGTTCTAACCCTAACCCAAGACTCCAGAGGTCAGAGGGGGGATAGTGGATTGTGCTGTTCTACCAACCCAACCCAAGACTCAGAGGTCAGAGGGGGGATGTGATTGTAGTCTGTTTTTAACCCCTAACCAAGACTCCAGGGTGAGAGGGGGGGATAGTGGATTGTAGTCTGTTTCTAACCCCTACCCAGACTCCGGGGGAGTGAGGGGGGGGATGTGGTTGTAGTTGTTACCTACCAAGACTCCAGAGGTCAGAGGGGGGTAGTGGATTGTGTCCGTTTAACCTAACCAAGCTCCAGGGGGTCAGAGGGGGGGATAGTGGTTTGTAGTTGTTTAACCAAACCCAGATCCAGAGTAGCGGGGGATAGTGGATTGTAGTCTTTTTCTAACCTACCCAAAACCCCAAGACCCCAGAGGTGAGAGGGGGGGATAGTGGATTGTAGTCTTTTTAAACCCCTAACCCAAGACTCCGGGAGGTGAGAGGGGGGGATAGTGGTTTGTAGTCTGTTCTAACTCTAACCCAAGACCCCAGGGGGTCAGAGGGGGGGACAGTGGATTGTAGTCTGTTCTAACCTAACCCAAGACTCCAGAGGTCAGAGGGGGGGATAGTGGATTGTAGTCTGTTCTAACCCAAACCAAGACTCCAGAGGTCAGAGGGGGGATAGTGGATTGTAGTCGTTCAAACCCCTACCCAAACCCCAAAGGGACTCCAGGGTCAGAGGGGGGGATAGTGGATTGTAGTCTGTTCTAACCCTAACCCAAGACTCAGGGGTTTCAGAGGGGGGATAGTGGATGTAGTCTGTTCTAACCCTAACCCAAGACTCCAGAGGTGAGAGGGGGGGATAGTGGTTGTAGTCCGTTCTAACCCAAACCCCAAAGACTCCAGAGGTGAGAGGGGGGGATAGTGGATTGTAGTCTGTTCAAACCCAAACCCCTAACCCAAGACTCCAGAGGTCAGAGAGGGGGAGTGGGATTGTAGTCTGTTCTAACCCTAACCCAAGACTCCAGAGGTGAGGAGGGGGGGATAGTGGATTGTAGTCTGTTCTAACCTAACCCAAGACTCAGAGGTCAGAGGGGGGGATAGTGGATTTAGTCTGTTCTAACCCAAACCCCAAAGGGACTCCAGAGGTGAGAGGGGGGGATAGTGGATGTAGTCGTTCCCTAACCCAACCCCAAGGGACTCCAGAGGTGAGAGGGGGGATGTGGATTGTAGTCTGTTCTAACCCAAAACCCAAGACTCCAGAGGTCAGGGGGGGGATAGTGGATTGTAGTCTGTTCTAACCCTAACCCAAGACTCCAGAGGTGAGGGGGGGGGAAAGTGGTTTGTGTAGTCGTTCAAACCCCTAACCCAAGATCCAGAGGTGAGAGGGGGGGATAGTGGATTGTAGTCTGTTTCTAACCCTAACCCTAACCCAAGACTCCAGAGGTCAGAGGGGGGGGATGTGGATTGTAGTCCGTTCTAACCCTAACCCAAGACTCCAGAGGTGAGAGGGGGCGATAGTGGATTGTAGTCTGTTCTAACCCTAACCCTAACCCAAGACTCCAGAGGTGAGAGGGGGGGATAGTGGATTGTAGTCCGTTCTAACCCTAACCCAAGACTCCAGAGGTGAGGGGGGGGGGATAGTGGATTGTAGTCTGTTCTAACCCTAACCCAACCCAAGACTCCAGAGGTCAGAGAGGGGGGATAGTGGATTGTAGTCTGTTCTAACCCTAACCCAAGACTCCAGAGGTGAGAGGGGGGGATAGTGGATTGTAGTCTGTTCTAACCCTAACCCAAGACTCCAGAGGTCAGAGGGGGGGATAGTGGATTGTAGTCTGTTCTAACCCTAACCCAAGACTCCAGAGGTGAGAGGGGGGGATAGTGGATTGTAGTCTGTTCTAACCCTAACCCATGACTCCAGAGGTCAGAGGGGGGGATAGTGGATTGTAGTCTGTTCTAACCCTAACCCAAGACTCCAGAGGTCAGAGAGGGGGATAGTGGATTGTAGTCTGTTCTAACCCTAACCCAAGACTCCAGAGGTGAGAGGGGGGGGATAGTGGATTGTAGTCTGTTCTAACCCTAACCCTAACCCAAGACTCCAGAGGTCAGAGAGGGGGATAGTGGATTGTAGTCTGTTCTAACCCTAACCCAAGATTCCAGAGGTGAGAGGGGGGGATAGTGGATTGTAGTCTGTTCTAACCCTAACCCAAGACTCCAGAGGTCAGAGAGGGGGATAGTGGATTGTAGTCTGTTCTAACCCTAACCCTAACCCAAGACTCCAGAGGTCAGAGGGGGGGATAGTGGATTGTAGTCCGTTCTAACCCTAACCCAAGACTCCAGAGGTGAGAGGGGGGGATAGTGGATTGTAGTCTGTTCTAACCCTAACCCTAACCCAAGACTCCAGAGGTGAGGGGGGGGATAGTGGATGGTAGTTGTTCTACCCAAACCCCAAAAAAGACTCCGAGGTGAGGGGGGGGGGATAGTGGATTGTAGTCTGTTCTAACCCAAAACCAAGACTCCAGAGGTCAGAGGGGGGATAGTGGATTGTAGTAGGTTCTAACCCTAACCCAAGACTCCAAGGGTGAGAGGGGGCGTTTAGGGGTTTGTAGTCTGTTCTAACCCTAACCCTAACCCAAGACTCCAGAGGTGAGAGGGGGGGATAGTGGATTTTGTAGTCTGTTCAACCCTAACCCAAGACTCCAGAGGTCAGAGGGGGGGATAGTGGATTGTAGTCTGTTCTAACCCTAACCCTAACCCAAGACTCCAGAGGTGAGAGGGGGGGATAGTGGATTGTGGTCCGTTCTAACCCTAACCCAAGACTCCAGAGGTGAGAGGGGGGGATAGTGGATTGTAGTCCGTTCTAACCCTAACCCAAGACTCCAGAGGTCAGAGGGGGGGATAGTGGATTGTAGTCTGTTCTAACCCTAACCCAAGACTCCAGAGGTGAGAGGGGGGGATAGTGGATTGTAGTCCGTTCTAACCCTTGAGACAATTGAGAAATGGATTGTGTATTTTCCATTCAGAGCGTGAATTGGTAGTCGGTGCCAGGCGCACCGGTTTGAGTGTTTCAAGAACTGCAACGCTGCTGGGTTTTTAACACTCGACAGTTTCCCGTGTGTATCAAGAATGGTCCACCACCCAAAAGGACATCCAGCCAACTTGACACAACTGTGGGAAGCATTGGAGTCAACATGGGCCAGCATCCTTGTGGAACGCTTTCGACACCTTGTAGAGTCCATGCCCCGACGAATTGAGGCTGTTCTAGGGGCAAAAAGGGGGTGCAACTCAATATTAGGAAGGTGTTTGTAATGTTTGGTACACTCAGTGTATGTTTCTCATTGGTCTACTCCTACGAGTTGTAGACAGGAATGGTTGAATTCAGTGATGTCGGAGGATTTCAATGTTTATAACTGGTTAGGTGTATATAGCAGGGGTTAGCTGTGTTCTCCTGTACCGCACTATGCTTGCACCTAGCACTCACACACTGACCCCATCCCCTCACACACTGACCCCATCCCCTGACACACTGACCCCATCCCCTCACACACTGACCCCATCCCCTAACACACACTGGACCCCATCCCTGACACACTGACCCCATCCCCTCACACACTGACCCCATCCCCTAACACACACTGACCCCATCCCCTGACACACTGACCCCATCCACTCACACACTTGACCCCCATCCCCTCACACACTGACCCCCATCCCCTAACACACTGACCCCATCCCCTCACACACTGACCCCCATCCCCTAACACACACTGACCCCCATCCCCTTGACACACTGACCCCATCCCCTAACACACCACTGACCCCATCCCCTGACCACGCTGACCCCATCCCCTAACACACACTGACCCCCATCCCCTAACACACTGACCCCATCCCCTAACACACACTGACCCCATCCCCTAACACACACCTGACCCCATCCCCTAACCACACACTGACCCCATCCCCTGACCACACTGACCCCATCCCCTAACACACACTGACCCCATCCCCTAACACACTGACCCCATCCCCTAACACACACTGACCCCATCCCCCTGACACGCTGACCCCATCCCCTAACACACACTGACCCCATCCCCTAACACACACTGACCCCATCCCCTAACACACTGACCCCATCCCCTGACACACTGACCCCATCCCCTAACCACACACAGACCCCATCCCCTAACACACACTGACCCCATCCCTGACACACTGACCCATCCCTAACACACTGACCCCATCCCCTGACACACACTTGACCCCATCCCCTCACACACGCTGACCCCATCCCCTCACCACATGACCCATCCACCTGACACCAACTGACCCCATCCCCTCACACACGCTGACCCCATCCCCTCACACACTGACCCCATCCCCTAACACACACTGACCCCATCCCCTAACACACACTGACCCCATCTCCTGACACACTGACCCCATCCCCTAACACACACTGACCCCATCCCCTAACACACTGACCCCATCCCCTAACACACACTGACCCCATCCCCTGACACGCTGACCCCCATCCCCTAACACACACTGAACCCCATCCCCTAACACACAACTGACCCCATCCCCTAACACACTGACCCCATCCCCTGACACACTGACCCCATCCCCTAACACACACAGACCCCATCCCCTAACACACACTGACCCCATCCCCTGACACACTGACCCCATTCCCCTCCACACACTGACCCCATCCCCTGACACACACTGACCCCAATCCCCTCACACACGCTGACCCCCATCCCCTCAACACTGACCCCATCCCCTGACACACACTGACCCCATCCCCTCACACACGCTGACCCCATCCCCTCACACACTGACCCCATCCCCTAACACACTGACCCCATCCCCCCTCACACACTGACCCCATCCCACTCAAACACTGACCCCATCCCCTAACAACAACTGACCCCATCCCCTCACACACTGACCCCATCCCTGACACACACTGACCCCATCCCCTAACACACTGACCCCATCCCCCTGACACACCACTGACCCCATCCCCTCACACACTGACCCCATCCCCTCACACACTGACCCCATCCCCTGACACACTGACCCCATCCCCTCACCACACTGACCCCATCCCCTAACACACACTGACCCCATCCCCTGACACACTGACCCCATCCCCTCACATACTGACCCCATCCCCTAACACACACTGACCCCATCCCCTGACACCACTGACCCCATCCACTCACACACTGACCCCATCCCCTCACACACTGACCCCATCCCCTAACACACTGACCCCATCCCCTCACACACTGACCCCCATCCCCTAACACACACTGACCCCATCCCCTGACACACTGACCCCATCCCCTAACACACCACTGACCCCATCCCTGACACGCTGACCCCATCCCCTAACACACACTGACCCCATCCCCTAACACACTGACCCCATCCCCTAACACACACTGACCCCATCCCCTAACACACAACTGACCCCCATCCCCTAACACACACTGACCCCATCCCCTGACACGCTGACCCCATCCCCTAACACACACTGACCCCATCCCCTAACACACTGACCCCCATCCCCTAACACACACTGACCCCATCCCTGACACGCTGACCCCATCCCCTAACACACACTGACCCCATCCCATAAACCACACTGACCCCATCCCCTAACACACTGACCCCATCCCCTGACACACCTGACCCCATCCCCTAACACACACTGACCCCATCCCCTAACACACACTGACCCCATCCCCTGACACGCTGACCCCATCCCCACTAACACACACTGACCCCATCCCCTAACACACTGACCCCATCCCCGCACACGCTGACCCCCATCCCCTGACACACTGACCCCATCCCCTCACACACTGGACCCCATCCCCTAACACCACACTGACCCCATCCCCTGACACGCTGACCCCATCCCCTAACACACACTGACCCCATCCCCTAACACACTGACCCCATCCCCTAACACACACTGACCCCATCCCCTGACACGCTGACCCCATCCCCTAACACACACTGACCCCATCCCCTAACACACACTGACCCCATCCCCTAACACACTGACCCCATCCCCTGACACACTGACCCCATCCCCTAACACACACTGACCCCCATCCCCTAACACACACTGACCCCATCCCCTGACACGCTGACCCCATCCCCTAACACACACTGACCCCATCCCCTAACACACTGACCCCATCCCCTCACACGCTGACCCCAATCCCCTGACACACTGACCCCATCCCCTCACACACTGACCCCATCCCCTAACACGCTGACCCCATCCCCTGACACACTGACCCCATCCCCTAACACACACTGACCCCATCCCCTGACACACACTGACCCCATCCCCTCACACGCTGACCCCATCCCCTCACACACTGACCCCATCCCCTGACACACACTGACCCCATCCCCTCACACACGCTGACCCCATCCCCTGACACACACTGACCCCTCCCCTCACACACTGACCCCATCCCCTAACACACACTGACCCCATCCCCTCACACACACTGACCCCATCCCTCACACACTGACCCCATCCCCTCACACACTGACCCCATCCCCTGACACACTGACCCCATCCCCTCACACACTGACCCCATCCCCTCACACGCTGACCCCATCCCCTGACACACTGACCCCATCCCCTCACACACTGACCCCATCCCCTAACACACACTGACCCCATCCCCTAACACGCTGACCCCATTCCCTGACACACATCTAGTGCTTTTGACCAACGGCCCATAGCCCTCATCTTTGCTTGTGAGTCTGTAACATTTGGCCAGAGTCACCTGCCTATGTGCCATCGTCTGTTGATGATTGGAGCCAGTCAGTTGAATACAAAATATGAGTTTGTCCGTTTCAAAATGGCTTGGTAGTATTTTGTATATAGAATATGTGGATTGGAATACGCTGTATTAATGTAGCATAGTATTTATTATATAGAATATGCTGTATTAATGTAGCATAGTATTTATTATATAGAATATGCTGTATTAATGTAGCATAGTATTTATTATATAGAATATGCTGTATTAATGTAGCATAGTATTTATTATATAGAATATGCTGTATTAATGTAGCATAGTATTTATTATATATAATATGCTGTATTAATGTAGCATGGTATTTATTATATAGAATATGCTGTATTAATGTAGCATGGTATTTATTATATAGAATATGCTGTATTAATGTAGCATGGTATTTATTATATAGAATATGCTGTATTAATGTAGCATGGTATTTATTATATAGAATATGCTGTATTAATGTAGCATAGTATTTATATATAGAAATGCTGTATAATGTAGCATAGTATTTATTATATAGAATATGCTGTATTTTTTGCATGGTATTTTTAATAGAATATGCGTTTTAATGTAGCAATATTTTTTTAATAAAATATCGTATTAAGTGCATTTATTTATTATATAGAATTGCTGTTTTAATGTAGCTGTATGTATTATAGAATTTTGCTGTATTAATGTACTAGTATTTTTAATAAATTTGGGTTTTAATGTAGAGGTATTTTTTAATAAAAGCGTATTAAGTGCATAGATTTTTATATAAATTGTTTGTTTAATGTAGCTGGTATTTTTATTAAAATTTGTTTTTAATGTAGCATGGTTTTTTTTATATAGAATTCTGATTAATGTGCAGGGTTTTTATTATATGGGGATTGCTGTTTAATTAGCAGGGTATTATTATTAAAATATCTGTATTTTAGCATGGTTTTTTATTATATGATAGTTTATTAATGAAAATGGTTTTTATATAAAATGCGTTTTAATGTAGTGGTATTTATTATATAGAAATGGTATTAATGTGGGAATGGAATTTATTATATAGAATATGGTATTAAGGCAGGTTTTTATTAATAAAATGCGTTTAATGTGCTTATTTTTTATAAGAATTGCGTATTAAGTAGCATAGTTTTTTTAAAAGAATATTGAAAAATTCTAGTATTTATTATAAGAATATGTGTTTTAAAGTAGAAGTTTTTTTATATAGAATATGCGTTTAATGTAGATGGTATTTTTATTAAATATGCTGTATTATGTAGCATAGTTTTTATTTAAGAAATGCTGTTTTAAAATGAAAGTATTTTTTTTTTAGAATATGCTGTAAAAATGTAGCATGGTTTTATTTATAAAAATGTGTAAATGTACCATAGTATTTATTAATAGAATTGCGTATTAATGTAGCATAGTATTTTTTTAATAGAATATTGCTGTATTAAATGTAGCATGGTTTTTTATAGAATATGCGTTTTAAATTGAAAGTATTTTTATAAAAATATGCTGTTTTAATGTAGCATAGTATTTTTATATAGAATTGCTTATTAATGTACCCTAGTATTTTTTATAGAATAGCTTTTTTAATGGCATGGTATTTAATTAGAATAGCTGTATTATGTGCATAGTTTTTATTATATAGAATATGCTGTATTAATGTGCATAGTTTTTATTATATGAATATGCTGTTTTAAATGTGCAGGATTTATTTATGGAATAGCTGTTTTAATGTAGATAGTATATATATAAAAATATGCTGTATTAAGATCATATTTTTATTATTAAAATAGCTGTTTTAAGGAGAATAGTATTTTTTATATAGAAATGCGTATTAAGTAGATAGTATTTATTAAAAAATATGCTGTATTAATGTAGAAGTTTTTATATGAATATGCTGTATTAAGTAGATGGATTTATTATATAGAATATGTGTTTTAAGTACCCGTATTTTATATAGAATATGCTGATTATGAAACATGTTTTTATTATATAGAAATGCTGTATTAAGTAGTAATTTATTAATAAATATGCGTTTAATGTAGCGGGTTTTTATATTAAAATAGCTGTTTAATGTAACATAGTATTTTTTATATAGAATACACTGTATTATGATTATGGATTTATTATAAGAATATGCGTTTTAATGTAGCTAGTATTTTTTATATAGAATATGCTGTTTTAAAATGTACATGTATTTATTAAAAGAAATCTGATTAAGTGCAGGAACTGCCCAAAGACCTCAGATTTTAGGTTCGGTTTGGGGTGTCCTCTCTCTCTTCAGGGATCTCTACAAAGGCTGGACAGACGAAATACGACAGGGGGAAGGGACCCCACGCCGCACGACGCCGCAGCACACACACCAACACCCACAAAACCCCACACACACACACACACACACCACACACCACACACCTCATCACAAGCCTTGACATCTTGTTCAGGGCCGTTTTCCCCCCTTACCCCCCCAAGGGTGTTTATTCTGATGAAAGAGTTGTTTGGGCTCTCCGTGTCTGTGTTGTTTTTGCAACGCAGTTTTTTTCATGGCTCACGCGCTGTAGCCTGATGTTGCAAACCCGAGCAAATTGCAAACCAATCCCATTATATAAAGGGGCAGAGAACGGCTGTCTGATTTCTCCACTAACTGTTGTCGGGCTGATACCTGCCGTAGCTCGAGGCCTTCCTGCCCAGTCTTTTTTTCAATTCAATTCCATTCAATACAACTTTATTTGAATAGAATTGAAAAAAGACTGGAATGTAAGTCTTGTCGTCTCAGGATTTGTCTGCTTTGAATGGTCAGCGTGATTAGTCTCATGGCTCTAAACCCTTTTGGTAGACGTAGTTTTGTTAGAGTTTCCGTTTTTTTGAAGGGTGAATGGTAGGTTTTGTCGTGTTTCTGTGTGAATGGTCAACCCTCGAACGTTTGTTCTCCCGTGTCCCGAGTTTTGTCACATTTAATCACATTGTTTGGACAGCCCGGGAACCCCGGGGCTACCGTCAAAAACCCCATGGGGCATTGCATTTATCCCATCAGTGGTTACAAAACCCAACCTCCGACTGGATAAAAGTAGTGGGACAGAACACTGTGCTGTTATCCAAGCCATACTCATAGAAAATTAATCATTTTCTAGAATGTGCTATTTTTTGTTTGCCTAATCTTCACCACGGTTTTACTGTTTTCATTTTTAAAAAAGGAAAATTAGTGGACCCAAAAAGCAAGACGTTTTTATTCAAATCTATAAGTCATGTCGTCGTATTGCAGATCATAAGTAATTCGTCTGTATTCAGATCATAAGTCAATTTTCGTCTGTATTTAAAATTATAAAGTCCTTTTTATCTCCCTTTAAATAAAACCCACAGTTTTAGTTGTTCTTTCTTTTTTTTTTCTTTTTTTACGTTTTTTGAAAGTGCTTTGATAAATTCGATTTAAATCTCTTACAGATCTATAATCATATGGCTGTTTTTGCAGATTTATAAATTTTGTCCTTATTTCTCCTAAAATCAATTTTATTTTTTAAGTAAAACCCCGTTTTAGGTTCTTTTTTTTTTTTTCTTTTTTTTCAGTTTTCTTGAAATGTCTTTGATAAGTTCGATTAATTATTTTTCGATTATAAGTTATGTCTGCTGATTGCAATCATAAGCATATTCTGTCGTATTTAGAAATTTTAAATCATTGTTGTCTGTATTGAGATTTTAAGTCATATTTTTTCTGATTGCAGATTATAAATCAATGTCTGTCGTATTGCGATCTATAAGTCATTGTTGGTATTTCAGATTAAAGTCATATGTTGTCTGATTTCAATCTAAAGTCATATGTCTGTCTGTATTGCAGATCTATAAGTCATATGTTGTCTGATTGCAATTATAAGTCATTTGTCGTCGGGATTGCAGTCATAAGTATAGTCGTCTGTATTGCGATCTATAAGTCATTGTTCTGTATGGCAGATTATAAGTTATGTCTGCTGTATTGCAGACTAAAGTCATATGTCTGTCTGTATTGGGTCTATAAGTATAGTCTGTTGTATTGAGACTTAATCATTGTCTGTCTGTATTTCAGATTATAAATCATTGTCTGTTATTGCAATTTAAGTCTACCCTTGACCAGCGCCCCGGGATGTTCCGGCCTTCCTCATTCCAGTATCCCTGCTCTTTCAAGGGGCCCGAAGGGAGACGGAGAAAAAAACCACGCAAAAGGGGATGGGGGGAGAAAGTCTGTTGAGGATGGGCTAAAGGGGAGTGGGCGAGCATCCCGTGGGTGTATGGAAGGGCTGTTGTGTGTGTGTGGGGTGTTATCGATGTGAGTAGGGTTTCGTGATTCTGCCCCTTTTATAATATGTTTTCCCCCAAATGGTCGATTCGTACAAAACACCTTTCATCCCTTCACATCCTGGGCATTAGTGAAATTAAACTCTGCTTACATAGCAGCACATTTCCCCCGCCCCCACGTGTGACCACCGTGCAGCCCATTTCCCCCCGCCCCCACGTGTGACCACCGTGCAGCCCATTTCCCCCCCCCCCCACGTGTGACATGTGCAGCCCCTTTTCCCCCCCGCCCCCATGTGTGACCCCGTGCACCATTTCCCCCCCCCCGTGTACCACCTGCAGCCCCTTCCCCCCGCCCCCCCGTGTGACCCCCGTGCGCCCATTTCCCCCCCCAGTGGGACCACCGTGCAGCCCATTTTCCCCCCGCCACGGTGACCACGTGCGGCCCCTTTTCCCCCCGCCCCCACGTGTGACCACCGTGCAGCCCATTTCCCCCCGCCCCCACGTGTGACCACCGTGCAGCCCATTTCCCCCGCCCATGTGTGACCACCGTGCAGCCCATTTCCCCCCCCCCACGTTTACCCCGTGCAGCCCCTTTCCCCGCCCCGGGACCCCGTGAGCCAAATTTCCCCCCCCCCGGTGACCCCGTGCAGCCCCTTTCCCCCCCAGTGTGACCCACCCTGGCCCATTTCCCCCCGCCACGTTTACCACCGGCAGCCCATTTCCCCCGCCCATGTGTGACCACCGTGCAGCCCATTCCCCCCCCCCCCCTGTGACCACCCTGCCCCGCCCATTTCCCCCCCCCGGTGACCACCGTGCCCCCCCATTCCCCCCCCCGTGTACCACCGTCCCCTTTCCCCCCCCCCCCACGTGTACCACCCCTGAGCCCCTTTCCCCCCCCCATGTGTGACCCCGTGGCCCCTTTTCCCCCCCCCCCATGTGCCCCCCGTGCAGCCCATTTCCCCCCCCCCCATGTACCACCGTGCCGCCCATTTCCCCCCCCCCAATGGCCCCCCCGGCAGCCCTTTCCCCCCCCACGTGTGACCACCGGCAGCCCCCTTTCCCCGCCCCGTGTGACCACGTGGCCCATTTCCCCCGCCCCCGGGACCCGTGAGCCCCTTTCCCCCCCCCCACGTGGGACCACCTCGCCCATTTCCCCCGCCCACGTTTGGGGCCCCCGTGGGAAAGGGACCCAAAACGGAGCAGGGGAAGGGTCTTTTAAAACAGGAGTTACCCGTGTTGATACAATCCGGGGCCGAGAGCGGAAATGTAGGGGCCCACACAGGCATACCAGAGGTTGTGTCCCAAAATGGATCCCTATTTCATTTTGAACCATAGGAAAAATAATGCACTATATGGCTCGTTATACAGAAGTGGTGCAAATTGGGGGTTGAAAAAAATAATCAGATTTGTATCCTTTTTCCCCAAAAATTTCAGCACACGTCTTCCAACATACACTCAAAAAAAATAAATAATCTTTGGATCAACTTAATTAAATTTTGGAAAGTAGTTACACCTAATGGTAACTGGTTGTTTTTACATTAAATTATTATTACAGATGAAGTTAATGTACTTGTGTTATTCAAACAGTATTTAATTTAGAAATAATAATGACAAATGATTGTCAGATTGATTAAATGTATTCATGTTTATCAAACACCGCCAAAATGAATAAATTATGTCAGTTCTAGCTAATTGACTTATGTTCTCAATCTGTTTACGTAAAGCATAATTAAATAGCTTTTGTTTCCATCAGCTTAATGCTTTTTGTCCATGGATTGAAAATGCATAAAATGGTACAGCAATCAAAGGCTTCTAGCAACAGGGGGAGTGAACGAGTGAACACTTCTGAGTTAAGGGTGGAGAAGCCAGTTCTCTTAATTATTAAACTCTGTTCTGAACATGTGCCTTGATAAACGCATGATACAAAAACCGGTGCAATGGCTAACACATGAAAACATGTCCAAAACTGTCCCAAAGTCAGCATTTCACAATCTCTCTCTCGTACACACAGGCACACACACACACATGCACACACACACACACAGGCACACACACACACATGCACATACACACACACACACACAGGCACACACACGCACATACACACACACACACACACACACACAGGCACACACACACACAGGCACATACACACACACACACACAGGCACATACCATATTATTATTATTATTATTATATTATTATTATTATTATTATTATTACTATAATACACACACACACACACATGCACATACACACACACACACAGGCACACACAGGCACACACACACACTCACACACTCACACACACACACACTCACACCACACACACACACACACTCACCACACACCACACTCACACACACACACACACATGCACATACACACACACACACACACAGGCACACACACACAGGCACACACACACAGGCACTCACACACACAGGCACTCACACACACACACACACACACACACACACAGGCACACTATGGTCCCAAATCTTCCCATAAAACCTACGCCTAGAAATGAATGGTAAATAATGTATTGTATAACCCTAACCCTTTTGGAGTCACTTTTACTGTAAATAAGAATAGAATGTTTCTAGACACTTCTACTTTAATGTGGATGTTACCATGGTTACGGATAATCCTGAATGAATCGTGAATAATGAGGAGTGAGAAAGTTACCCCCCAAAAAACCCTGCTAACCTCTCCAGTTATTGTAATGGTGAGAGGTTAGCATGTCTTGGGGGTATGATATTTGTGCCTGTAACTTTCTCACTCCTCATTATTGAGGATTCCTTCAGGCCCGCCTGCTGGCTATGCACATCAGTTCTCTTCTTCACTTATCCCACTTGTCCACATGGTGGTCCTCTGTAGATCAGTTGGTAGAGCAACTTTAAAATGGAGATAGCCTTAAATGGGGTGGCCCGTGCTGTCACAGACGCCATAATGGCACAGATGCAAAAATGAGACCTGTCTACAGGAAAAAAGTATTTGATCCCCTGCAGATTTTGTACGTTTGCCCACTGACAAAGAAATTATCAGTCTATAATTTTAATGGTAGGTTTATTTGAACAGTGAGAGACAGAATAACAACAACTCTCCCGAGTGGCGCAGTGGTCTAATGCACTGCATCGCAGTGCTAGCTGTGCCACTAGAGATCCTGGTTCGAATCCAGGCTCTGTCGTAGCTGGCCGTGACCGGGAGACCCATGGGGCGGCGCACAATTCGTCCAGGGTAGGGGAGGGAATGGCCTGTATAAAAGACACCTGTCCACAGAAGCAATCAATCAGATTCCAAACTCTCCACCATGGCCAAGACCAAAGAGCTCTCCAAGGATGTCAGGGACAAGATTGTAGACCTACACAAGGCTGGAATGGGCTACAAGACCATCGCCAAGCAGCTTGGTGAGAAGGTGACAACAGTTGGTGCGATTATTCGCAAATGGAAGAAACACAAAAGAACTGTCAATCTCCCTCGGCCTGGGGCTCCATGCAAGATCTCACCTCGTGGAGTTGCAATGATCATGAGAACGGTGAGGAATCAGCCCAGAACTACACGGGATGATCTTGTCAATGATCTCAAGGCAGCTGGGACCATAGTCACCAAGAAAACAATTGGTAACACACTACGCCGTGAAGGACTGAAATCCTGCAGCGCCCGCAAGGTTCCCCTGCTCAAGAAAGCACATATGAAGTTTGCCAATGAACATCTGAATGATTCAGAGGAGAACTGGGTGAAAGTGTTGTGGTCAGATGAGACCAAAATCGAGCTCTTTGGCATCAACTCAATTCGCCGTGTTTGGAGGAGGAGGAATGCTGCCTATGACCCCAAGAACACCATCCCCACCGTCAAACATGGAGGTGGAAACATTATGCTTTGGGGGTGTTTTTCTGCTAAGGAGACAGGACAACTTCACCGCATCAAAGGGACGATGGACGGGGCCATGTACCGTCAAATCTTGGGTGAGAACATCCTTCCCTCAGCCAGGGCATTGAAAATGGGTCGTGGATGGGTATTCCAGCATGACAATGACCCAAAACACACGGCCAAGGCAACAAAGGAGTGGCTCAAGAAGAAGCACATTAAGGTCCTGGAGTGGCCTAGCCAGTCTCCAGACCTTAATCCCATAGAAAATCTGTGGAGGGAGCTGAAGGTTCGAGTTGCCAAACGTCAGCCTCGAAACCTTAATGACTTGGAGAAGATCTGCAAAGAGGAGTGGGACAAAATCCCTCCTGAGATGTGTGCAAACCTGGTGGCCAACTACAAGAAACGTCTGACCTCTGTGATTGCCAACAAGGGTTTTGCCACCAAGTACTAAGTCATGTTTTGCAGAGGGGTCAAATACTTATTTATCTTATTAAAATGCAAATCAATTTATAAAATTTTACCTGAATTTACCTGACCAGCAGCTACTACCATCTTGTGTTTTGTTACCACAGGACCTGACCAACAGCTACTACCATCTTGTGTTTTGTTACCACAGGACCTGACCAGCAGCTACTACCATCTTGTGTTTTGTTACCACAGGATCTGACCAGCAGCTACTACCATCTTGTGTTTTGTTACCACAGGATCTGACCAGCAGCTACTACCATCTTGTGTTTTGTTACCACAGGATCTGACCAGCAGCTACTACCATCTTGTGTTTTGTTACCACAGGATCTGACCAGCAGCTACTACCATCTTGTGTTTTGTTACCACAGGATCTGACCAGCAGCTACTACCAGCACTACGTCAAGAACATACTAAAGAAGAAGAAGCCTTCCAAAACCAGGTCAGAATCATTGCTTTCTTCCCAGATTGACTCTTTTTTTTGTTGTTGGGCAAATCCACCCCCCTGTGTCAGACATCAGTGAGCTATGACATGTGTAGAAGCAGGAGGGTTCCAGAGAGCTAGCCAGTGCTGTCACCAGACAGGGTTAGGATTAGGGGATGCGTTCAGTAACTGGCAGGGAAATCACCTTTATAAATAGCATGCAAATTACATGTTGGAACATGCAGGGGGGTTTCACCCTCCAACCCCAGTTTAGAAAAGAGGAACCTTATTTGATCTGATGCACTTTTTAGATCAGATTAGGCCTTTTCCCAATGGAGCTCAGAATAGCCAATCAGATAAGGCCTTTTCCCAATGGAGCTCAGAATAGCCAATCAGATTAGGCATTTTCCCAATGCAGCTCAGAATAGCCAATCAGATTAGGCATTTTCCCAATGCAGCTCAGAATAGCCAATCAGATTAGGCCTTTTCCCAATGGAGCTCAGAATAGCCAATCAGATTAGGCCTTTTCCCAATGGAGCTCAGAATAGCCAATCAGATTAGGCCTTTTCCCAATGGAGCTCAGAATAGCCATTGCAGTAACCCATCCACCATGCACGGACATTTTCTAGAACAGAGCGTTCTTTCCAGAATCATTCCATGGAACATTCTCACTGAAACATCTCCACGACGGAAAAGCCCCACTGTCAAAGCGTTTTAATTGTGATCCTTTGATGCAGTTTTTATGAATGAGTTGACATGTCCATTGTTCTACAGTATAGGGATGTCTGTTGGTATGAAAGAGTTGACATGTCCATTGTTCTACAGTATAGGGATGTATGTTGGTATGAAAGAGTTGACATGGGAAAAGGCCTCTGTAGCTCAGCTGGTAGAGCACGGCGCTTGTAACGCCAAGGTAGTGGGTTCGATCCCCGGGACCACCCATACACAAAAAATGTATGCACGCATGACTGTAAGTCGCTTTGGATAAAAGCGTCTGCTAAATGGCATATTATTATTATGTCCATCGTTCTACAGTTAAGGGATATTCATCTCTCAGATGCAAAGCAGCAGTGAGTAGCGGAAAGGAAGAGAGGAAGAGAGGAGGAGAGGTTGTGGAATAGTTTTCCTGATGTCATCACGGTGACTCACGGGAGGGACTGTATTTCCTACTGGCTCAAAAACCCTTTGGGCTTTACCAGGAAGTGACCTCACAGGGAGAGATGATCATACAGTAGGAAGAGATTGTCATTGCGTAGTTACATAAGAACAATATGTATTCTGTGTGGATATCGGTTGATATACAGTTACATATTAACTATATGTATTCTGTATGGATATGGGTTGATATACAGTTACATATTAACTATATGTATTCTGTATGGATATCGGTTGATATACAGTTACATATTAACTATATGTATTCTGTATGGATATCGGTTGATATACAGTTACAGAGCATCAATTTCTTGGACCGTTTTCCTGTCCTGCTAAGCATTCGAAATGTCAGGGAAAATGTAGGGGGTAAAAAGTACACAATTTTCTTGAGGAACGTAGTGAAGTGAAAGTAAACAGTAAAGTACAGATATCCCAAAAAACGACTTAAGTAGTACTTGAAAGTATTTTTACTTAAGTACTTTACACCACTGGACCTTTCAGATAATTGTATGTGTGGGGTACAGAGATGAGGTAGTCATTCAAAAAGTATGTTAAACACTATTACTGCAGACTACCTGACCTGATGATTCCTGGCTGTCCCCGTCCCCAGTTCACCTGGTGCTGATCCAGTTTCTCCTGTTCTGCCTGCGGCTTTGGAGCACTGACCTGTTCACCGGTCGTGCTACCTTGTCCCGGACCTGCTGTTTCGACTCTCGCTCTCTCTTTCCCATATTTTTTTTTTCACAAATTGGTCTTTTGTCCAATCAGATCAGCTTTGCCTGGGTAAACGCAACCAACGAGCCATTAACACTGAGTATACAAAACACTAAGACAGTATTTTCCCAAACTCGGTCCTCGGGACCCCAATGGGTGCACATTTTGGTTTTTGCCCTAATACTACACAGCTGATATAAATTATCAAAGCGTGATGATTAGTTGATTATTTGAATCAGCTGTGTAGTGCTAGGGGAAAAACCAAAATGTACACCCCTTGGGGTCCTGAGGACCGAGTTTGGGAAACCCTGCATTGAGAACACCTGCTCTTTCCATGACATAGACTGGCCAGGTGAATCCAGGTGAAAGCTATGATCCCTTATTGATGTCACTTGTTAAATCCACTTCAATCAGTGTAGGTGAAGGGGAGGAGACAGGTTAAAGAAGGATTTTTAAGAGAATTGAGATATAGATTGTGTATATGTCCCATTCAGAAGTTGAATGGGCAAGACAAAATATTGAAGGGCCTTTGAAGGGGGTATGGTAGTCGGTGCCAGGCGCTCCAGTTTGTGTCAAGAACTGCAACGCTGCTGGGTTTTTCACACTCAACAGTTTCCCGTGTGTTTCAAGAATGGTCCACCACCCGAAAGGACATCCAGCCAACTTGACACAACTGTGGGAAGCATTGGAGTCAACATGGGCGAGCATCCCTGTGGAACGTTTTCGACACCTTGTAGAGTCCCATGCCCCGACAAATTGTTCAACTCAATATTATGAAGGTGTTCTTAATGAATGTTTTTTACACTCAGTGTAAGTAATCTGTCTGTCTCATCCCTCAGTACAAGCGCAGAGAAGCCCACATTGGTGGAGAGGATAACTGATGCTGTGAAGTCATACATCTACACACCAGAGGAAGGTTGCTATTGCATCTGATTCTGTCTGTTTCTTACATACTGTATTAGTAGCCTACATTTACTGTCTGTTTCTTATATACTGTATTAGTAACCTACTTTTACTGTCTGAATCCTGCAAATGTTTTCTTCTCCTTTTCCCCTCAGTTTTCCGGTTTCCCCTGAAGCTGGCGATATCTGGAGTAGTGTCATTTACTGCCGTTTACCAGGTACTAATCTATTAGTCTAATCTACATAATTTTATTAGCATGATATTAGTCTAACCTTCACGATTGTACATCATTTTATTAGCATGATAGAGGTTGGACTACTGGATTAGTACCTGTACAGTACCTATCATAATAATCTGATAGACTACTAGATTAGTACCTGTACAGTACCTATCATAATAATCTGATAGACTACTAGATTAGTACCTGTATAGTACCTATCATAATAATCTGATAGACTACTAGATTAGTACCTGTACAGTACCTATCATAATAATCTGATAGACTACTAGATTAGTACCTGTACAGTACCTATCATAATAATCTGATAGACTACTAGATTAGTACCTGTACAGTACCTATCATAATAATCTGATAGACTACTAGATTAGTACCTGTACAGTACCTATCATAATAATCTGATAGACTACTAGATTAGTACCTGTACAGTACCTATCATAATAATCTGATAGACTACTAGATTAGTACCTGTACAGTACCTATCATAATAATCTGATAGACTACTAGATTAGTACCTGTACAGTACCTATCATAATAATCTGATAGACTACTAGATTAGTACCTGTACAGTACCTATCATAATAATCTGATAGACTACTAGATTAGTACCTGTACAGTACCTATCATAATAATCTGATAGACTACTAGATTAGTACCTGTACAGTACCTATCATAATAATCTGATAGACTACTAGATTAGTACCTGTACAGTACCTATCATAATAATCTGATAGACTAGATTAGTACCTGTACAGTACCTATCATAATTGATAGACTACTAGATTAGTACCTGTACAGTACCTATCATAATAATCTGATAGACTACTAGATTAGTACCTGTACAGTACCTATCATAATAATCTGATAGACTACTAGATTAGTACCTGTACAGTACCTATCATAATAATCTGATAGACTACTAGATTAGTACCTGTACAGTACCTATCATAATAATCTGATAGACTACTAGATTAGTACCTGTACAGTACCTATCATAATAATCTGATAGACTACTAGATTAGTACCTGTACAGTACCTAAACCTTTAATCTAATCTAATCTGTAATATCACCACCATGCTGATAGTGTAGCAGCTCTGTTTTGTATTTCCTGTATTGACTGTACTTCCTGTTACCCAGATGGCTTTGGTGCTGGTGGCTAGCGTGGTGCCGACACTCCAGATTGTCCGTCGAGGCATCGACGAAGACATCACCTTCCTATTGGCCGGTTTCAACATCGTACTGTCAGAGGACAGGGCCGAAGTGGTCCAGATATTGGTCTATTACATGTGGTGTGTAGAAGGTAAGTAAGGATAGATAGTGAATTACTACATGGTCTGGAAGGTCAGTGGGCTACTGCATGTAGTGTAGGATCATGCCAAGCCGCTATAAGCAATGTAACTGTAGCATGTTGTTTCACACAGGATAGTCTCCTAATCAGCAGACTGCTGAACTGTAGCATGTTGGAGATGTGGCAACATGTGATTTGTGTGTTGGCAGTGTGCTACCTTTCTGCGATGACCCTGTCCTGCTTAGTGAACCTGGTCATGCTCATGAGGTCCATGGTTCTGCACCGGGGAGAGATACGAAAACAAAAAAGTAAGAGAGAGAGCGAGGAGAGGAGAGATGAGAGAGAGGAGAGAGAGAAGACGAGCGAGGAGAGAGAGCGCGAGAGCGAGAGAGCAGAGAGATAGATGCGATTAGAGCGATAGAGTGAGAATCTATCCTCGAGAGAAGGAAGAAGAATCCCGAGAGAGAAGAGCTATCTCTCTATCTCTCTCTCTTATCTTCGCTATCTCTCTCTCTCTATGTCTCTCTCTTCTCTCTCTCTCTCTTCTTTCTTCTTCTCCTCTCTCGCTCTCTCTCTCTCCTCTCTACTCCTCTCTCTCTCTCTCTCTCTCTTCTCTCTCTCTCTCTGGCTCTCTCTCTCCTTCTCCTCTCTCTTCTCCTCTCTCTCTATCTCTATCTCTCTCTCTCTCACACTCTCTTCTCGCTCTCTCTCTCTCTCTCTTCTCTTCTCTTCTCCTCTCTCGTATGATTCTCTTCTCTATCTATTAATCTCCTTCTCTCTCTCTTCTGTAGTCTCCTATATATCCTCTCTCTATCTCTCCTATATCCTCTCTCTCTCTCTCTCTTCTCATCTGTCTCTCTCTACTCTTCTCTCTCCTTCTCTCTCTCCCTCTCTCTCTCTCTCTTGTTCTCTCTTCTCTGTCTCTCTCTCTCTTCTCTCTCTCTCTTCTCTCTCTCTCTCTCTCTCTCTCTCTCGTTTCTCTCTCTCTCTCTCTTTCTCTCTCTCTCTCCTCTCCTCTCTCTCTCTCTTTCTCTCTCTCTCTCTCTCCTCTCTTCTCTCTCTCTCTCTCTCTCTCTCTCTCTCTTTCTCTGTCTCTCTCTCTCTCTCTCTTCTCTCTCTCTCTCTCTCTCTCTCTCTCTCCTACTCTGTCTCCTCTTCCTCTTCTACTCTCTCTCTCTCTCCTGTCCTTCTCTCTCTCTCTGATGTGGCAGTCTGAGACCAGACTACCGCATCACCACACTCTTCGTCTCCTCACTCCTCTCTTCCTCTTCTCACCCACTGTCCTATGTCTTTTACACTATGAACATGTTTAACATATTGTAATGGTTTGGTAAAGAGTGTGTCATAGTCATAATAATACAACTACCTCCATTTATGGACTTCTAATTCTCCAGACAGACATGTAGTCTGTGTTAACATGATTAGTACGATTCATCCGTCTAGTTATGACAGACATGTAGTCTGGTGTTAACATGATTAGTACGATTCATCCATCTAGTTATTGCAGTCACACAGATACAGAAAGAGCTATTATGATAAGAAATGACAATTAGGCCACTATGCTAGAGATAATGCCATATTAAAAGTAATGAGATTTTAAATCGAATTGCATGAAGCCAATCTAATGCTCCACAGTCGCACATCCATTTAGCTCTGCTCAGGTGTGTCTGTGACCGGCTGTGTATGTCCATTCTAACCTGGTGTGTCTGTGACCGGCTTGTGTCTGTGACCGGCTGTGTATGGGCATTCTAACCTGGTGTGTCTGTGACCGGCTGTGTCTGTGACCGGCTGTGTCTGTGACCGGCTGTGTATGTGACCGGCTGTGTCTGTGACCGGCTGTGTCTGTGACCGGCTGTGTCTGTGACCGGCTGTGTCTGTGACCGGCTGTGTCTGTGACCGGCTGTGTCTGTGACCGGCTGTGTATGTGCATTCTAACCTGTGGAAAATCATCGGTAAGAAATAGCCTAAAGATCACATATAATACATCTACTCTTTTATTTATTTTTATTTTTTATTTAACCTTTATTTAACCAGGTAAGCCAGTTGAGAACAAGTTCTCATTTACAACTGCGACCTGGCCAAGATAAAGCAAAGCAGTGCGATAAAAACAACAACACAGAGTTACATATGGGGTAAAAAAAACATAAAGTCAAAAAATACAACAGAAGATATATATACAGTGACAGTCCTCTACTCTACTCTAGATCCAACCTAAAGGGTCTGTATAGAGGAGACATCTACAACGTGTATAACTGCCAGAGGAATATCAGACCGTCTCGTCCTGCCCTGGTCTGCTGGATGGGATTCACCAGCTTCCAGGCTGCTCACATCTGCTTAGGTAAAACACCCGCTCGTACATGATGTACCTCACCTTACACCTGCTCAGGTAGGACCATGGTGTTCTTCCTGTGTCAGGGGGGTTAGGTGTGTCTCTGTGTATCTCCAGGTATGCTGATCCAGACCATGGTGTTCTTCCTGTGTCTGCTGATC
Source organism: Coregonus sp. 'balchen' (assembly GCA_902810595.1). Lineage (NCBI taxonomy): Eukaryota > Metazoa > Chordata > Actinopteri > Salmoniformes > Salmonidae > Coregonus > Coregonus sp. 'balchen'. Next base: position 16,710,667 of record LR778278.1, on the reverse strand, counting down.
GCTGTGTTCCTCATCATCCTCCCCATCTTCCACGGGCAGAACCTCATGCTCTTCAAGGTCCTGGGGAACATGTGGTGAGTCCACAGACCCTAGCCCTACAAACACTAGCCCCTCAGTGGTTCTTCACAGAGACTAGCCCCATAAACACTAGCCCCTCAGTGGTGGTTCTCAGAGACAAGCCCCATAAACACTAGCCCCTCAGTGGTGGTTGTCAGAGACTAGCCCCATAAACACTAGCCCCTCAGTTGTGGTTGTCAGAGACTAGCCCCATAAACACTAGCCCCTCAGTGGTGGTTCTCAGAGACTAGCCCCATAAACACTAGCCCCTCAGTGGTGGTTGTCAGAGACTATAGAGATAACGTCATGCTCTTCAAGGTCCTGGGGAACATGTGGTGAGTGGTGCTTCTCAGAGACTATACCCTACACTTCCCAATGGCAGTACATGATGAAATGCTATAGTTCTGCTTATGAATGGGTTATGTATGGTTTATGAATGTGTTATGAAGTCTTTATGTGGTTACCTTTCAAATATAATATTCCCGCTTGATTTCCTCTCTCCAGGCCATTCTGGTTGATGCTATTCTTAGCAGCAGTAGTCCAACACGTCACTGCCAGATTCTGTTTCATTAAGAAGTCTACAGGGACACGGGACCTCCACAACAGGTATGTACAGCGGCATGTATGTTCTGTAGAATGACTGTGTTGTTAGGTATGATGTGGCCTCTAAATCTAGTTCTAGGATGTATCATAGGTAGGTAGGTTGTATGTTCACTCACATAACTGACACTGACATAATCTCACGAACTCACATGAATGGTTCGCTGCTCGCGAGATCAGGGTGGCTTGCGAGGCCTATCAGTTAAATGTGATCATCATGTTCAGATGGACATTAGTTTCTCATTAGTGCCAGGTGTAGACAGGGTAGATTGTTGACTCTGTGTCTGTCTCCTAGGGGTAGTCTCTTCCTGCTGACCTACCTGTTGTTCCCCGTCAATGTTCTGATTGGTGTGCTGCTGGGGGCGTGGCGGCTGGTCATCACGGCCCTGTTCAATATTGTCCACCTGGGACGCATGGACATCAGCCTCCTCAACCGCAATGTGGAGGCATTTGACCCCGGTGAGTCACTAGGACACTCTGTGTTTATCTGGAGTTCACACGGGTGATGTAACCTATGTTCAGAAACAACCCCTAGCTCCTACCCCCTAGTCTGGACTTGTACCTGTCCAGTCCTCTCAGATCTCCTACATTTTATGAATACTGTATGAATCCTATAAGTTGACATGGCCAATTTGGGTGCAACCAATTAGCTTACCTTCTCAGTGATCAAAATTACACTTCAACAAAATGTTTCAGGAATTATTCTCTGTTTCTAACTCCATAAAACGATTTCAGAACATTCTGATATTGTGGGTTTTGAAATCCTCTTTCTTGTTTCTGTTTTGAGGTTGAATGACTCCATCCTCTTACAATTTCTCTGTACTTGAGCCTGTAAGGTTTTGGTCTCAAGGTCTAAATGTGTTTTACCACTAAGAACCACAGAGAGGCTGGTGGCACCTTTATTGGGGAGGACGGGCTCGTGGTAAATGACTCGAGCAGAATGAGTGGAATGGTATCAGATACATCAAACACATGGTTTCCATGGTTTCCAGGTGTTTGACGCCATTCCATTTGCTCCATTCTGGCAATTATGAGCCGTCCTCCCCTCAACAGCCTCCTGTGGTAAGAACAGTCCACAAA
>LR778278.1:16690617-16708830 GCA_902810595.1 Coregonus sp. 'balchen' | reverse complement strand
GCATTTACATTACATTTTAGTATTAGCAGACGCTCTTATCCAGAGCGACTTACAGGAGCAATTAGGGTTAAGTTGCCTTGCTGCAAGGGCACATTAACGTCATTTAGCAGACGCTCTTAGCCAGAGCGACTCACAAATTGGTGCGTTCACCCTATAGCCAGTGGGATAAACCACTTTACAATTGGGGGGGGGGGGGGAGGGGGGGGGGGGGGTTAGAAGGAACACTTTATCCTATCCCAGGTATTCCTTAAAGAGGTGGGGTTTCAAATGTCTCCGAAGGTGGTGAGTGACTCCGCTGGTCCTGGCGTCGTGAGGGAGCTTGTTCCACCATTGGGGTGCCAGAGCAGCGAACAGTTTTGACTTGGGCTGAGCGGGAGCTATGCTTCCGCAGAGGAAGGGGAGCCAGCAGGCCAGAGGTGGATGAACGCAATGCCCTCGTTTGGGTGTAGGGACAGATCAGAGCCTGAAGGTACAGAGGTGCCGTTCCCCTCACTGCTCCATAGGCAAGCACCATGGTCTTGTAGCGGATGCGAGCTTCAACTGGAAGCCAGTGGAGTGTGCGGAGGAGGGGGGTGACGTGAGAGAACTTGGGAAGGTTGAACACCAGACGGGCTGCGGCATTCTGGATGAGTTGTAGGGGTTTAATGGCACAGGCAGGGGAGGCCAGCCAAACAGCGAGTTGCAGTAGTCCAGACGGGAGATGACAAGTGCCTGGATTAGGACCTGTGCCGCTTCCTGTGTAAGGCAGGGTCGTACTCTCCGAATGTTGTAGAGCATGAACCTGCAGGAGCGGGTCACCGCCTTGATGTTGGCGGAGAACGACAGGGTGTTGTCCAGGGTCACGCCTAGGCTCTTCGCACTCTGGGAGGAGGACACAGCGGAGTTGTCAACCGTGATGGCGAGATCATGGAACGGGCAGTCCTTCCCCGGGAGGAAGAGCAGCTCCGTCTTGCCAGAGTTCAGCTTGAGGTGGTGATCCGTCATCCATACTGATATGTCTGCCAGACATGCAGAGATGCGATTCGCCACCTGGTTATCAGAAGGGGGAAAGGAGAAGATTAGTTGTGTATCGTCAGCGTAGCAATGATAGGAAAGGCCATGTGAGGATATGACAGAGCCAAGTGACTTGGTGTATAGGGAGAAAAGGAGAGGGCCTAGAACTGAGCCCTGGGGGGACACCAGTGGTGAGAGCACGTGGTGCGGAGGACAGCTTCTCGCCACGCCACTTGGTAGGAGCGACCGGTCAGGTAGGACGCAATCCAGGAGTGAGCCGCGCCGGAGATGCCCAGCTCAGAGAGGGTGGAGAGGAGGATCTGATGGTTCACAGTATCAAAGGCAGCAGACAGGTCTAGAAGGACAAGAGCAGAGGAGAGAGAGTTAGCTTTAGCAGTGCGGAGAGTCTCCGTGACACAGAGAAGAGCAGTCTCAGTTGAATGACCAGTCCTGAAACCTGATTGGTTTTGGATCAAGAAGGTCATTCTGAGAGAGATAGCAAGAGAGTTGGCTAAAGACGGCACGCTCAATAGTTTTGGAAGAAAAGAAAGAAGGGATACTGGTCTGTAGTTGTTGACATCAGTGGGGTCGAGTGTTGGTTTTTTGAGAAGGGGAGCAACTCTCGCTCTCTTGAGACGGAAGGGACATGGCCAGCGGTCAAGGATGAGTTGATCAGCAAGGTGAGGTAGGGGAGAAGGTCACCGGAGATGGTCTGGAGAAGGGAGGAGGGGATGGGGTCAAGCGGGCAGGTTGTTGGGGCGGCCTGCAGTCACAAGTCGCAGGATTTTATCTGGAGAGAGAGGGGAGAAAGAAGTCAAAGCATAGGGTAGGGCAGTGTGAGCAGGACCAGCAGTGTCATTAGACTTAACAAAACGAGGATCGGATGTCGTCAACCTTCTTTTCAAAGTGGTTGACGAAGTCATCCACAGAGAGAGAGGAGGGGGGGGGGGGGGGGGATTCAGGAGGGAGAAAATGTGGCAAAGAGCTTCCTAGGGTTAGAGGCAGATGCTTGGAATTTAGAGTGGTAGAAGGTGGCCTTAGCAGCAGAAACAGATGAAGAAAATGTAGAGAGGAGGGAGTGAAAAGATGCCAGGTCGGCAGGGAGTTTAGTTTTCTTCCATTTCCGCTCCGGCTGCCGGAGCTTCTGTTCTGTGAGCTCGCAATGAGTCATCAAGCCACGGAGCTGGAGGGGAGGACCGAGCGGCCGGGGGAGGATATGGGACACAGAGAGGCAAAGGATGCAGAAGGGAGGAGAGAGGGTTGAGGAGGCAGAATCAGGAGATTGGAGGGAGAAGGAATTGAGCAGAGGGAAGAGATGATAGGATGGAAGAGAGAGAGTAGTGGGAGAGAGAGAGCGAAGGTTGCGGCGGCGCATTACCATCTGTGTAGGGGCAGAGTGAGTAGTGTGGGGGAGAGCGAGAGAGAAAAGGAAACAAAGTAGTGGTCGGAGACATGGAGGGGAGTTGCAGTGAGATTAGTAGAGGAGCAGCATCTAGTGAAGATGAGGTCAACCTCTAGTGGTGTGTACTAGTCATGTAACCTACCTCTAGGTTGGTTGGGTTACTAGTCCCTGTAAACCTACCTCTAGTGGTGTTTAATAGTCCTGTAACCTACCTCTAGTGGTGTTTACCTAGGTCCTTGTAACCTACCTCTATGGTGTTACTAGTCCTGTAACCTACCTTAGTGGTGTTTACTAGTCTGTAACCTACCTCTAGTGGTGTTTACTAGTCCTGTAACCTACCTCTAGTGGTGTTTACTAGTCCTGTAACCTACCTCTAGTGGTGTTTACTAGTCCTGTAACCTACCTCTAGTGGTGTTTACTAGTCCTGTAACCTACCTCTAGTGGTGTTTACTAGTCCTGTAACCTACCTCTAGTGGTGTTTACTAGTCCTGTAACCTACCTCTAGTGGTGTTTACTAGTCCTGTAACCTACCTCTAGTGGTGTTTACTAGTCCTGTAACCTACCTCTAGTGGTGTTTACTAGTCCTGTAACCTACCTCTAGTGGTTTTCTTCCGTACCCTACCTCTGTGGTGTTTATATCCTGTAACCTACCTCTAGTGGTGTGTATAGTCAGTACCTACCTCTAGTGGTGTTTACTAGTCCTGAACCACCCCTAGTGTGGGTTTCTATCCGTAAACCCACCTCTTGGGGTTTATAGTCCTGAACCACCTCTAGTGGTGTTTACTAGTCCTGTAACCTACCTCTAGTGGTGTGTACTAGTCCTGTAACCTACCTCTAGTGGTGTTTACTAGTCCTGTAACCTACCTCTAGTGGTGTGTACTAGTCCTGTAACCTGGTCCCCCTTCTGTCACTCAATGCTCTGATACATCACTCTGCTACATCACTCTGATACATCACTCTGCTACATCACTCTGCTACATCACTCTGCTACATCACTCTGATACATCACTCTGATACATCACTCTGATACATCACTCTGCTACATCACTCTGCTACATCACTCTGCTACATCACTCTGCTACATCACTCTGATACATCACTCTGCTACATCACTCTGATACATCACTCTGATACATCACTCTGCTACATCACTCTGATACATCACTCTGATACATCCTCTGTACTCACTCTGCTACATCACTCTGCTACATCACTCTGATACATCACTCTGCTACATCACTCTGCTACATCACTCTGCTGCATCACTCTGATACATCACTCTGCTACATCACTGATACATCTCTGATACATCACTCTGATACATCACTCTGCTACATCACTCTGCTACATCACTCTGCTGCATCACTCTGATACATCACTCTGCTACATCACTGATACATCTCTGATACATCACTCTGATACATCACTCTGCTACATCACTCTGATACATCACTCTGCTACATCACTGATACATCTCTGCTACATCACTCTGATACATCACTCTGCTACATCACTCTGATACATCACTCTGATGCATCACTCTGATACATCACTCTGCTACATCACTCTGATACATCACTCTGATACATCACTCTGATACATCACTCTGATACATCACTCTAAATGCATGTTCATATTTCATATGCCTTATGGAACATTTCTAAAATACTGTGACTGCTTCTCTTCAACAGCAAAAAAAAGGTGACTAGAGGAGAATGATGTCTTGAATGATTTTCTGCTGTCCAACCTAATGTAATTTGCTCATACCACTGTCTGTCACGTACAGTAGAGGATTGTGGGAAGCATCAAGCTGGTGTGAGTCTGTGGTTTAATTTACACCCTGATGCCTCTCCTCGATCAGATCTGTCATAAACTAATCATCTGTCCTCCCGGTGTGGTGTCCCCACATATAACACCCCCCCCCCCCCCCCCCCCACTCTGTTCTGATCAGCTGTGTGTCCCACATGATGTTCTATTCATCTCCGAGGCTGTCACTAAGGAAGACAAACACGTCTTATAGCTGAATACCAAGTTAAACTGGTGGTGGGACAGCACATTCATTGTAGATGTTCAATTAGACTGGTTGTTCATTTTGACATGCTGTGTGACTGAGGGTGTGGTCACTGAAGGCAGATGTACTGAAGAAATTAACAATATGTAGTATAGGATTCCACAGTGGAGGTATTTTATTTGTGTTCATATGTAGTGTAGGATTCTACCATGGAGGTCTTTATTCAGTAGGACGTCTGGGTAATGTAGAGTGCAACAAGCCGATAAATGAGCTCCGCTGTTTTCCTGCTTGTCTGCATGTTAGCTATAATGGGTCGTCGTAATCATCATCAGTAATCATCTGTCGTATCGTAGAGATTATCACTAGAGCTGTTGATTACACAGATGGTCTGTTGTAATGGTCTGTTTCATATGTATGGGGCCCGGAGGGGCTTAAGGATTCAGTGGCTGAGTGCCAAACAGCACCCTATTATCTGAATCGTGCACTACTTTTAGACCAGATCCCGTTAGTGCACTGTATAGGGATAAGGGTGCCATTTGGGACGTGTCCAGTGTGTTAATGTTCGGCTCGATATGGTCCTAGTGTGCTGCTGATGGGACTGCTTTGCGTTATTGCTTTGTTCGGTGGTTGTCATTGTGCAGCTCAACACTGTAACCCAAAAGACAGGTTCTCCTAAATGACGTTAAAAGATTGTGTAAACCGTGATGTCTGTCCATTGTCTGACCTTGCTCTGTCCGTCTGAACATCTCTCTGTCCGTCTGAACATCTCTCTGTCCGTCTGAACATCTCTCTGTCCGTCTGAACATCTCTCTGTCCGTCTGAACATCTCTCTGTCCGTCTGAACATCTCTCTGTCTGTCTGCTCATTCTGTGAACCATAGAGATACTCTGACCATGCAATCTCTCTGTCTGTCCGCTCATTCTGTGAACCATAGAGATACTCTGACCATGCAATCTCTCTGTCTGTCCGCTCATTCTGTGAACCATAGAGATACTCTGACCATGCAATCTCTCTGTGTGTCCGCTCATTCTGTGAACCATAGAGATACTCTGACCATGCAATCTCTCTGTGTGTCCGCTCATTCTGTGAACCATAGAGATACTCTGACCATGCAATCTCTCTGTGTGTCCGCTCATTCTGTGAACCATAGAGATACTCTGACTCTGTGTGTCTCTCCCCTAGGCATCCAGCTAGTCAATCAGGAAGAGAAGCCGCAGCACAAGGTATCCATCTCTAAACGGGCGAGGTGCCAATGGCAGCTCCTCTACACCCTGGTCAACAACCCCTCACTGGTGGGCTCCAGGAAGCACTTCCAGCGCCAGAGCAGCGAGGGCTTCTTCAACGGAACGCTCAACTGGGATGCAAAGGGGGGCAGCAAGAAGGAGGCAGAGAAGGAAACAGAGGAAGGAAACAAGGAGGCAGAGAAGGAAACGGAGGCAGTGGCTTACTGACTGGATGTAACCCCCAGGCTTTGGGTCAATTCCATTCCAATTCAGGAAGCGAACTGAAAATTAAAGCTGCAGTGTGTAACTTTTTGGGTGACCTGACCAAATTCCCATAGAAATGTGAGTTATAGATCTGTCATTCTCATTGAAAGCAAGTCTAAGAAGCTGTAGATCTGTTCTATGTGCGCTATTTCTATGCTTCCCGTTACGTTTCGGTTTTGTACAGCAGCCTCAAACAAGATTTTTTGCTTATTAAAGTTATTTCACAGCGGTGTAGATGGTTTTGATTTATTAGGATCCCCATTAGCCGACGCCAATGGGGACAGCTAGTCTTACTGGAGTCTGACACATAATGAAAAAGACATTACAGACAAAATATTTTACAATTTACACACATTTAAAAACATGAACATGTAATGTGTGCATCAGTTACACACTGTACACACCACGAGTAGGTCACAGGGTGCAGTGATTCTCTACACTGCTTGTTTTGTCATAAACTGAAATTAGGATTACTAGTAGAATTTTAGCAACCAGGAAATGGCAGAGCTCATATTGCACCTTTTTAAAATACTCATTTTCTTTTATTGCTTTTCAATGAGGGAAAACTGGAATTGGAATTTCATTTTACTACCAGAATTGACTGAATTGGAACGGCTTCTGTCGGCGTATGGATGGCTCTTGGGCATTACATTTACATTTACATTTTAGTCATTTAGCAGACGCTCTTATCCAGAGCGACTTACAGGAGCAATTAGGGTTAAGTGCCTTGCTCAAGGGCACATCGACAGATTTTTCACCTAGTCGGCTCGGGGATTAGAACCAGCGCTCTTAACCACTAAGCTACCTGCCGCCCCATAGTATAACTATAGGATGACATGTCCATGCATAGATCTGACTGCATTCGTTCCCAAGTGCACTCAGGGCTGAAGATATTCTGACTTGAGTTTTGTGCGCTTGCCTCCGGGTTTCATGCGAGTTTCCCATTGAATCAATCAATGATTTAGGTTTTGGTTTGAAAAATCTAACGATTCGATCTTAAGTCTGAACCTCCTAGACCTTCTAGCGCAGTGCCTGAGGAAGGATACTGTCTGTCTCCTGATTGGCTAACCTGTCTAGGGTCCCAACTGGCACACTAGTTCCTCTATAGTGCACTACTTACTGGCCCTGGTCAGAAGTAGAGCTACATAGTGGGGCCAACCTAGATTTATGCACCGTCTGTTTTGTCTGTCTCTTTGTTTGTGTGGCTATACAGAATCGCCAGCAGGAAAGGTAGTGTGGCACTGAACTCCTGTCTGACCATTGCCTGCCTGGAAGACTAACTGATACACTCCATTTCACCACTGGAAACAGAACATATCAGCTTGGAATCCGGGCTAGTCTGACCATGTACACATGGTTAGAATGTGACTATTTATTAATGTACAGACTGCTCTGTTATGGAAGGTTATAAAGTAACTGCTAATTTTCAATGTTACACTGACTGGTGTAAATAATCTACTGTACGCTGGAAGCCAAACTGAATTTTTCCTAAACGGTACAATTCCGTTCTGATTCCAGGCTAATAAATAATATCTATATTGAAAAATTATGAAATGGGGCCTAAGACCCAGACAGATGAAACCTTTTGCTTGAACTCTTTGCTGTAGACCACCTGCTACCTCTTATAACATAGCTCTACTATAATTTTACTGATAATGTTTTGCATTGTTTTTTTTTTTCTCAATTTCTAGTTGTGAAAATGTTATTCCAATGTTATCTGTTCAGGATGCTCTACATATTCTCTTTGTGTGTTGCAGCATATTGCATTTAAAAAAGTGACAGTGACTCAAGTTGCTTTTGAATGACATTAATTAATGATTGTAGATGTGATTAACATGAAATTAAAACGAATGATGACGAAAGATTTCCGTGTCGATTTATGTGCGAAGTCAAGTAAAACAAAAATGATTTCGTTTCGTTAGGAAATACACATCTCTGTCATGTTGTTTTTCAGGAAACTTTCGATAGTAAATATATTTTAGCAAGTTATCAGCAATATATATATATACTGATGTTTTCAAAGATTTGTTTTCCCATATGGTGATGTTTAGGTGAACAATTAGGCACCTATCTTCCCAACATTTCAATGTAGGCTATTTAACGAATCAATCATGCCGAATTAATGTAATTTTATGTAATCGGGAAAGAAAACACTACTGATAGAAATTAATGAAGAATAGTAATAAGAATATTTTTTTGTGATTGTGTGAGCTTCATAGCCGACCACACGGATAAAAGGGAAACGTAGCACTCGTGCGTTATTCTGCTGCAGCCTGCAGGACAGCCCATTTCCCATGTTGCGGCAATGAGAAGTGAGTTTGGTCAAAAGCAGCGCTATATCATGTTGATGCACAAAAAGGGTAGGTATATTATTCTGTCCATAAATAAATTCAAAAGTCTATTTTGAATCACTTTCTTTTTCTTTAAAATGTAAGAGAAAATAGAGCAGTCCAGCATCGTACAATTTAGAACCGTCTGCTACGCTTATCCAACAAATGCATTTGTTCTCGCAATAGCTCTTTAATATCAATAAGAAATATAACAACCATAGATAATGTTTCTGTGCCTACCTAGAATGCAAAACAAGCTTTAGGTGGATACACCGTTAACAGGCGATCACTACAAATCATGGCCAACGCCCAATCTTAACCCTATATAAACATTGTTTTCTTGTTTAATTCACAGCAGTTTATAGTCATACAACTACCAAACCTTACCCCGTAGAGTTAAAATGAAGTTGAAAACAGCTCTCTGACTCAATGACTGGAAATCGGAGAATGCAAAAATGTTTTTGGATATTTTATTAATTTCACGTACATAAAATCATATCAAAAATCTTGAAAGGTTGGGGGATATTTGTACAACATAGTCCGAACAGTATAGCTCACCCAAAAACTCACTATGCGTAAAATGACAGGACACTCAAAGCCACGAGACGCTCCTTGACGCCCCAGTTAATGTTACTGTAGACGGATCATTTAGCTATAATTTAATAAAAAAGAGAACCGTTCAATTTTACTGGGTTTTTACATCACATATCGACATTAAGAATATCTAAAGTCCTATAGTCTACACTAATTAAAACCCCACATGAAGAATAAAATACATCGTCTGTGTGACGTGCCACGGAAGGACACGTTTAGAATCGTTGAAAAAAGACAGTAGGGTAGCAAGCACCAATTGTTTTTTTAAAAGTCACACATATCTCAAAGAGCCCCACATTACATCAAACAACAACCAGTTGACAGTGACCCGGGTTTTTTAGCCCAGACACAGCACATGCTTTGACAACATCAAGTGATTCTCCCTTTTTAATCATCTCACAGAACAATGAAAATAACGGTCGGTGACGCAGCGGAACGGACGCGTTGAGGCGCGCCTGTGCTGTCCAACTCCGCGACCTGCTGAAACTGACGCTCACGTAAAACTCACAACGTTTATCCGCTAGCCTACGCCCTGCACAAAGGGGACATCTCAATGACTTCGGCTTTTCACCAGTTATGGGGTCAGTACTGTTACTGTAAGAGAGGAATGTTGTACGTTTTATATATACAATACCAGTAGTTTTACTGCACAACTTTTCCTTTTGACAATCTCTTATTTGGGTTATAACTGACCACTTACTTTCTGAGGTAAAATGAGCTATCCACCTTTATCAGGGCTATCATATTTACGTGAAATAATGATAGGTGAGTTACTTGGTTTAAAATGTAGTTGACAGTAACTATTTTACCACCCCCCCACCCCCCCACCCCGCTCCGGTAGCATCACACAGCTCCGCTCAGCGACTCGGCTCTTTGTAATTACCGTTTCCGTCTTCAGAGATATTCACCGCCTCCGCCCCCAACGGTAATCTATCGCTGTACTCCGAGCCCACCTCGAATTTAGACGTAGAACCCGGAATGGACTCGGTAACCATGCTCCCCTCCACCTCCTCCCCCTCCTCCCCCTCTCCGTCCTCGCCGTCCTCTCCGTCTCCCATTTCACTCGGGTTGAAATTCTTTTCCAACTCGACAAAAGACGCCCGGGGGTCGAAATCACCTCCGACCATCTGTTTCTCCATTTGATCTGGGTTCTTCTGTGCCGCCTTCATGATCAGTTTGTAAGTCTTTCCCTGGTACTTGTATAAGAGATGACAGCAGGTGGCTCCCAGCAGAGGAACTGTAGCCAGCGCCAGCAGGAAGGTACTGACCACCACTATGATTAGCAGAGAAGGAATCTTCTTCCTGGTTGTGAAGACTACCTGGACCTGACAGTCCTGACCTCCATAGGTCAGACACAGGGTGTAGTTAGTGCCTGGTTGTAGGCCCTGGAACTTGTAGGCGTTGATTCCTTCCTCTATCCGGGACCACTGCACCACAGAGTGTCCGTTACCAGTATTGAAACACAGATAGAGCATGTCCAGAGGGGTTTTGGTTGAGGCTTGATAGAGGCTGAACGGCTCTTTGTTGACGGTCTCTAGGTTCTCATTGTGGCTGAGGTGGAGGTTGTTCTTACTGTTGGGGAGCTGGAGAGGATTCAGCTGCACTTTGGCCTCGGTCTCGGACACTTCCAACGCGATGACGCCGAAATCAAAGGTGTACTGCTTGAGCTGGTCCAGACTGAGGTTGAATGCGTGGTTGGAGATGTACTGAGTGCCATCGCTGATGCCACACTTCCTGGCAAACGGCAGCTCCTCTGAGCCCTCGCCAGCCTGCACTGAGCCATCGCCGTGTTTACCAGACGACCCAGTTGGAACGGTCTTGATCTTCCCAGAGTCAGACTTGGGCCAGTTGATGACGTTGTTGGTCATCTTAGGCCCCGGCTTGTTTCCACCAGATGGACGGAGGATCTTATCTGCTGTGGAGTCCAGCATGGAGTTAATGGCCTGTTTCTTGGTGCCCGCCACTGCTACCTTCACTGTGCTGTCTGCTTTACCGAGGTCGTTGACAGCCGAGCAGCTGTAGTTCCCATCCTCCTTCTTGCTCATATGGGGGATGATCATGGTGCCGTTCTGGAAGACCAGGAACCGTCCGTTGGTGGTTTTATCGTTGATGGGCGAGTCGCTTTTCTCGCTGACCTCAGAGGGCAAACTGAACGTGAACTTCTGGTTCCCTGTGTTCACTACCTCCCAGCTGACCTCTGGTTTGGGGTTTCCCTTGGTATCGCAGTTGAGGATCACCATAAAGCCTTCGTATAGCTCAGTGTTGTCCAGGTTGGGCTGGTAGGTGATGGACACCGTTGGGGCCCTGCAGTCCAGCTTGGGCATCTTGGTCACCAGGGCCCCTTTCAGATGTTCAGGGGCCTCGCAGACGATAGAGTCCTGCTCTGGGACGGAGATCTTAGACTCAGTGATCCAGTCTCTCAGCCACTCCAGACTGCAAGAGCAGGTGAATGGGTTGTTGTAGATCTGCAGGTGAGACATGGAGCTGAGAGAGCTGAAAGTCCCCTGGACTATAGTGGTGAACTTGTTGTTGTTGATCCTCAGGGACCTCAGGTCTTTGAGGGTGGAGAAGGCATCTTTAGGGAGGTTGATCATCTCGTTGTTGTTCATCTTGAGCAGCTGAAGGGCGGTGAGGTTGGCCAGGTCCTCCCAGGGGAAGTTGACGATCTTGTTGTAGCTGAGGTCCAGGTTGCGGAGCTGGATCAGCGGGGCCAGAGTGTCCCTCTCCATGGTCACAATCTCGTTGTGGGCCAGCCATAGGGAGGTCACCTGGAGAACAAGACTTTATTCATTCAACACATCTGTCATTTACTCCTCCGGTAATATAACATATGATATTTAGCAGACACTTTTCACATGGGTGGCCCCAGTGGGAATCGAACCCACGGTCCTTGGCATTACAAGCGCCATACTCTACCAACTGAGCCACACGGGACCACATTCACACACAAACACACCTGGGTGACGTTAATGAAGCTCTTGGCCTTCAGGAGTTTGATCTTGTTGGCGGAGAGAGAGAGGGTGGTGACGTTGAAGGGGAGACCTACGGGAACTAACAGCAGGTCTTTGTAGGCACAGTCAGCGAACTGGTGGGCATATTTATCCAGACAGCTACAGGGCTCTGGGCAACACTGGGCCAGACCCAACACGACAGTCCACACCGCCAGGAGACTGACCAGCCGCCATGACGCCATTTTCACCATCTGAGAAGAAGACAAAGGATGTTAATTCATGTATTTATTCATTAGCAAAATCGTCTTCAGTAAATGTCACTTCACCATAGACAATTATATGTTCTGCTCATCTATAACAGATCTAGAAAGGCAGCCATAATGTTGTACACAGAATTAATCTTTAGCATAATGCACTGCTACATCCTGTTGCATTACAGCACTAGAGCACAGCACTGCACTCTGGATAGGCTTATTATGTCTCTGGGAATTTGGGACACGGCGAGCAGGTTAGGACTAGTCTCAGAGAGGCTTCGGGATTCTGCAGCCTGCAGATATCATACAAATACATATATGGAACGGGTTTACAATACAAGGTTGATTAATGTGATCGATTAAACAGATTTCACTTTTACATTATAGGCTCAGGGCGACCAAATTCCCGAGTTCAGATAAACTCACATAGCTACAATTTCACAGCTTCAAAATGTACTAAGTGGAAATTGGTTCTCTTTACTTCACATAACAGTGGCTGCGAGGCTAGCATGAGAGCTTTGGCGCAAACCGCGGAGCAGAGCGTCTAGCGGTCCTCGGTGCGGAAACGCATGCAGAGCGTCTAGCGGTCCTCGGTGCGGAAACGCATGCAGAGCGTCTAGCGGTCCTCAGTGCGGAAACGCATCCACGACGGGGTTGCTCGATGCCGCATTAAAATACATTTTCGATGTCATTTCGACCTCTGAAGTTTAATCCAATTAAATTACAGTTCGTTCTGAACAAAGTATCCTAAAATACTGGTAAAATATAGAAAACAAAACTGTTATGTTTATGTTTTATTTCCTGATGAGACTTTATGAAACAGGAATTATAGACCTCAAATGGATGGATTGATGCTATAAGCTTAAATTTGATAATGATCTATCTGGTCCACACATTACAGCATAATTAAAATACTATTTGTGTCATGATGTGTCAGATACATAATAATCTCCAGTTTACTTTTTGATCCGTCATCTTACCTGTCCGATATTAATTCCCAATCCTTGCAGTTTTTCCTAACGGGGCACTCTGGATGATATCTTTTTTTATAACACAGATTAGTGGTCGAAACAACAAACGTCCTCTATAGTAAATCCTTTAATGGGACTTTTCTCCACGGTGATAACGGTGAAGGTAGGCGGTGGAAGAAACATTTTTTTCCCTGTAGGATGATGAGGTGCGTTCTGGAGGCTGTTTTCCTCTCGCGACTGACTGAGGACGACCGGTCCACTGCGCGCTCCCGCGGTCAGTAACAGAGCGATGGGAGGGTTTGTGAACGCGCAGGCAGCCTCTCCCATCCGTTCACCATCAGTCCTGGATTAAGAGACATAACGGCTCCGTGTTCGCCTGCCACCCCGGAAGAATATCAATAATTTAGACAGTAATGTTTCATTCATTGTTATGTCAAACTAAACTTATCTCTGACCCCATTCTCGTCAGTGTTGCTTTTTCCCTTAACAGGCACAGAGAGATGACCAGACCACAGAAGATGACGAGTTATTGGTCAGAATTATGAATTGTGCACAGTTGAGGTGGGGATTTAAATATGCCCGAAAAACTGTAACAAATAGTTTATACTGTCTTTGGCGTATTTGGATGAAAGCTAAATAGAAAAATCCATAACAGAATGAGAGAACAGGAAGATGTGAGGTCCCTCATTAGCAGGGGGAAATATAGGGCTATACATTGTGTTATTACAATGATACCAATGAGGCATTGGGCACATTTTTTCATTGGAAAATATTTATATATCACTGTAATAAAAAAAATATAAAAAAAGACTGAAAAAGTAAGTTGGATGGAGAAAAGCCGTAGCCGGCCGCGACCGGGAGACCCATGGCGCGGCGCACAATTGGCCCAGCGTCGTCCAGGGTAGGGGAGGGAATGGCCGGCAGGGATGTAGCTCAGTTGGTAGAGCATGGCGTTTGCAACGCCAGGGTTGTGGGTTCGATTCCCACGGGGGGGGCAGTATAATAAAATAATGCACGCACTCACTAACTGTAAGTCGCTCTGGATAAGATACAGTAGTACTACACTATACACTCCCTACAGTAGTACTACACTATACACTCCCTACAGTAATACTACACCATACACTCCCCACAGTTGTACTACTGTGGGGAGTGTATAGTGTAGTACTACTGTGGGGAGTGTATGGTGTAGTACTACTGTGGGGAGTGTATAGTGTAGTACTACTGTGGGGAGTGTATGGTGTAGTACTACTGTAGGGAGTGTATGGTGTAGTACTACTGTGGGGAGTGTATGGTGTAGTACTACTGTAGGGAGTGTATGGTGTAGTACTACTGTGGGGAGTGTATAGTGTAGTACTACTGTAGGGAGTGTATGGTGTAGTACTACTGTGGGGAGTGTATAGTGTAGTACTACTGTAGGGAGTGTATGGTGTAGTACTACTGTAGGGAGTGTATGGTGTAGTACTACTGTAGGGAGTGTATGGTGTAGTACTACTGTAGGGAGTGTATGGTGTAGTACTACTTTGGGGAGTGTATGGTGTAGTACTACTGTGGGGAGTGTATGGTGTAGTACTACTGTGGGATATGGTGTAGTACTACTGTGGGGAGTGTATAGTGGAGTACTACTGTGGGGAGTGTATGGTGTAGTACTATTGTGGGGAGTGTATAGTGTAGTACTACTGTAGGGAGTGTATAGTGTAGTACTACTGTGGGGAGTGTATGGTGTAGTACTACTGTGGGGAGTGTATAGTGTAGTACTACTGTAGGGAGTGTATAGTGTAGTACTACTGTGGGGAGTGTATGGTGTAGTACTACTGTGGGGAGTGTATAGTGTAGTACTACTGTAGGGAGTGTATAGTGTAGTACTACTGTGGGGAGTGTATGGTGTAGTACTACTGTAGGGAGTGTATAGTGTAGTACTACTGTAGGGAGTGTATAGTGTAGTACTACTGTGGGGAGTGTATGGTGTAGTACTACTGTAGGGAGTGTATGGTGTAGTACTACTGTGGGGAGTGTATGGTGTAGTACTACTGTAGAGAGTGTATGGTGTAGTACTACTGTAGGGAGTGTATAGTGTAGTACTACTGTAGGGAGTGTATAGTGTAGTACTACTGTGGGGAGTGTATGGTGTAGTACTACTGTAGGGAGTGTATGGTGTAGTACTACTGTGGGGAGTGTATGGTGTAGTACTACTGTGGGGAGTGAATGGTGTAGTACTACTGTGGGGAGTGTATAGTGTAGTACTACTGTGGGGAGTGTATGGTGTAGTACTACTCAAATCAAATCAAATCAAATCAAATTGTATTGGTCACATGCGCCGAATACAACAGGTGCAGACATTACAGTGAAATGCTTACTTACAGCCCTTAACCAACAGTGCATTTATTTTAAACAAAAAAGTAAGAATAAAACAACAACAAAAAAGTGTTGAGAAAAAAAGAGCAGAAGTAAAAAATAAAGTGACAGTAGGGAGGCTATATATACAATAGAATAAAGTGACAGTAGGGAGGCTATATATACAGGGGGGTACCGTTGCATAGTCAATGTGCGGGGGCACCGGCTAGTTGAGGTAATATGTACATGTGGGTAGAGTTAAAGTGACTATGCATAAATACTTAACAGTGTAGCAGCAGCGTAAAAAGGATGGGGTGGGGGGGCAGTGCAAATAGTCCGGGTAGCCATGATTAGCTGTTCAGGAGTCTTATGGCTTGGGGGTAGAAGCTGTTGAGAAGTCTTTTGGACCTAGACTTGGCACTCCGGTACCGCTTGCCGTGCGGTAGCAGAGAGAACAGTCTATGACTAGGGTGACTGGAGTCTTTGACAATTTTGAGGGCCTTCCTCTGACACCGCCTGGTATAGAGGTCCTGGATGGCAGGGAGCTTTGCCCCAGTGATGTACTGGGCCGTAAGCACTACCCTCTGTAGTGCCTTGCGGTCAGAGGCCAAGCAGTTGCCATACCAGGCGGTGATGCAACCAGTCAGGATGCTCTCGATGGTGCAGCTGTAGAATTTTTTGAGGATCTGAGGACCCATGCCAAATCTTTTTAGTCTCCTGAGGGGGAATAGGCTTTGTCGTGCCCTCTTCACGACTGTCTTGGTGTGTTTGGACCATGATAGTTCGTTGGTGATGTGGACACCAAGGAACTTGAAGCTCTCAACCTGTTCCACTACAGCCCCGTCGATGAGAATGGGGGCGTGCTCAGTCCTCTTTTTTTTCCTGTAGTCCACAATCATCTCCTTTGTCTTGGTCACGTTGAGGGAGAGGTTGTTGTCCTGGCACCACACGGCCAGATCTCTGACCTCCTCCCTATAGGCTGTCTCATCGTTGTCGGTGATCAGGCCTACCACTGTTGTGTCGTCGGCAAACTTAATGATGGTGTTGGAGTCGTGCCTGGCCATGCAGTCATGGGTGAACAGAGAGTACAGGAGGGGACTGAGCACGCACCCCTGAGGGGCCCCCGTGTTGAGGATCAGTGTGGCAGATGTGTTGTTACCTACCCTTACCACCTGGGGGCGGCCCGTCAGGAAGTCCAGGATCCAGTTGCAGAGGGAGGTGTTTAGTCCCAGGATCCTTAGCTTAGTGATGAGCTTTGAGGGCACTATGGTGTTGAATGCTGAGCTGTAGTCAATGAATAGCATTCTCACGTAGGTGTTCCTCTTGTCCAGGTGGGAAAGGGCAGTGTGGAGTGCGATAGAGATTGCATCATCTGTGGATCTGTTGGGGCGGTATGCAAATTGGAGTGGGTCTAGGGTTTCTGGGATTATGCTGTTGATGTGAGCCATGACCAGTCTTTCAAAGCACTTCATGGCTACAGACGTCAGTGCCACGGGTCGGTAGTCATTTAGGCAGGTTATCTTAGAGTTCTTGGGCACGGGGACTGTGGGGAGTGTATAGTGTAGTACTACTGTAGGGAGTGTATGGTGTATTACTACTGTAGGGAGTGTATGGTGTAGTACTACTGTGGGGAGTGTATGGTGTAGTACTACTGTAGGGAGTGTATAGTGTAGTACTACTGTGGGGAGTGTATGGTGTAGTACTACTGTGGGGAGT
Organism: Coregonus sp. 'balchen'; assembly: GCA_902810595.1. Classification (NCBI taxonomy): domain Eukaryota; kingdom Metazoa; phylum Chordata; class Actinopteri; order Salmoniformes; family Salmonidae; genus Coregonus; species Coregonus sp. 'balchen'. The sequence continues at coordinate 16,691,787 of LR778278.1, read as the reverse complement.
GAATGGTGTAGTACTACTGTAGGGAGTGTATAGTGTAGTACTACTGTGGGGAGTGTATGGTGTAGTACTACTGTAGGGGAGTGTATGGTGTAGTACTACTGTGGGGAGTGTATGGTGTAGTACTACTGTAGGGGAGTGTATAGTGTAGTACTACTGTGGGGAGTGTATGGTGTAGTACTACTGTGGGAGTGTATGGGTAGATACTGTGGGAGTGTATGTGTATACTACTGTGGGGAGTGTATAGTGTAGTTACTACTGTAGGGAGTGTATGGTGTAGTACTACTGTAGGGAGTGTATGGTGTAGTACTACTGTGGGGAGTGTATGGTTGTAGTACTACTGTGGGGAGTGTATGGTGTAGTACTACTGTGGGGAGGTTGTGTAGTAGTGTTTGTTACTGTGGGAGTGTATGGGTGTACTACTGTAGGGAGTTATGTGTAGTACTACTGTGGAGTGTATGGTGTAGTACTACTGTGGGAGTGTATGGTGTAGTACTACTGTGGGGGTGTGTAGTCTATGGGAGTGTATATGTAGTACTACTGTAGGGGAGTGTATGGTGTAGTACTACTGTGGGAGGAGTGTATGGTGTAGTACTACTGTGGGAGTGTTGTGTAGTACTACTGTGGGGAGTGTATGGTGTAGTACTACTGTAGGGAGTGTAATGGTGTAGTACTACTGTGGGGAGTGGTATGGTGTAGTACTACTGTGGGGAGTGTCTAGTGTAGTACTACTGTAGGGGAGTTATGGTGTAGTACTACTGAGGGGAGTGTATGGTGTAGTACTACTGTGGGGAGTGTATGGTGTAGTACTACTGTGGGGAGTGTATAGTGTAGTACTACTGTAGGGAGTGTATGGTGTAGTACTACTGTAGGGAGTGTATGGTGTAGTACTACTGTGGGGAGTGTATGGTGTAGTACTACTGTGGGGAGTGTATGGTGTAGTACTACTGTGGGGAGTGTATAGTGTAGTACTACTGTGGGGAGTGTATGGTGTAGTACTACTGTAGGGAGTGTATGGTGTAGTACTACTGTAGGGAGTTTATGGTGTAGTACTACTGTGGGGAGTGTATGGTGTAGTACTACTGTGGGGAGTGTATGGTGTAGTACTACTGTGGGGAGTGTATAGTGTAGTACTACTGTGGGGAGTGTATAGTGTAGTACTACTGTAGGGAG